>JAUCNO010001542.1:32524-45135 GCA_032353835.1 Enteromius viviparus | reverse complement strand
TCTCGTAACATTACGACTTTATTCTCGTAGTTTCGACTTTAATCTCGTAACATTGCGACTTTATTCTCGTAGTTTTACTTTTTTTTTTTTTGGGGGGGTGGCACTAAAGCTCCGTCGTAGAGGGAGGAAGCATTTTACTTGATGCAGAGAAATAAATGAATGCAGCTTATATGTTAACCATGTGACAAAGGAATATGAAGAGGTTCTCGGTTTCTACAAGAGAGAGAACCAACAAAGCATAGCATGAAATAGAAAATTGCAGATAAATGATCTACCGTACTTGTAATGACAGTGGTGCTGTCCCGGTCAGCTGATCATCTTGTGCATGAATTCAACAAATTATATTAATAATAAATAGTGAAACTTTAACCTTCTGAGATGTGCATTCCAGAAGACAAGCTTGTGGTCATTCTCTGGATTAAGGAGTTTTTTGTTTTTGACATGTTGTAGTTCCTGAGGTCTTGCAAAACTAAATGTTGTAAACCTATACAACAATAAACAGCCTATTAATTTAATCCTCATAAACTGCTTGTATGCATGTGTTGAAAATAACAGTAAAGTATTTAATTTTAATTTAAGAACTTGTATTTACAAATATTATTATAAATATTACAATACATTTTGTATTACTTTTTTATTAAATGTTTTGTTATTGATATTTATTTTTTATACATTTACCATTAACTACATTCTCAACCATTTGAATGGATGAATGAATGAAAACCCTGTGAGGTCTGTTGAAGAAAAGATGTGTCACCAGTGCACCTCTGTGGCCCTCTCCGGAACACAGCAGCTGGAACCTTCACCAGAGTTTTAGTTCCACTCTGACTCTTTTTACCCACACACCTGGATCGTTTGCTTCTGCAGGTGTTCTGCTTTATCTGCCCTATATAACTAAACTGTAGACGGACGCTAGTTCAATGCGAAGTCTTATTCACCACTGGTAGTAATTCTGAGCGTTATTTCTTGTTTGTTTCTCAGGTTTTGAATCGGATTGTTGTACCTCTCTTGATTCTCGCTGCCTGCCCTGACCCTTTTGCCTGGACCTGTACTTTTGATTACTGCTGCCTGCCCTGAGTTTATCTTTCTGTTTTATGACCACGAATATCTGCCTTGTCTCTGATTTACCTGTATTCCCGTGTACCGAACTCTGCCTGTTGACTATTCTCCATTAAAGCTTTGCAAATGGATCCAGACGCTTCTAATGATCTCTCACAAGATATTTAAGGAAAGAACAACATGGCTAACATAAGACTGACATTTAGTAAGAACTGTAATAAATATTATATACAGTATTTACACAAAGTGGAGATTATTGCTTCTATAAAATTATAAGCATGACTTACCCAGTAAGTTAAAATTCACAACAAATTTCTTTGGCACAGTAATACTGTAATGTACAGGCTCGGAGCGACTCTGCTTCTCAGCTGAACAGGGAGACTCGGAGACAGGAGTAGATGCAAGAATTATGTTTAATAAAACCAAACCGGTGATACACGGCGAGCTTTTTTAAACATACAAAACCTACTGTGAATTATTTCTACAATCGACCCGGAAACACTGAACAAGGCATGGGTTATTACAACACCAAATAAAGACATGATGCAACACACCTGAAGAACACGGCTGGCCACTGATAAAACATAATGAGAGGGGCGGTTTTACAAATAAGCAAACACATGAGGAGAACGAAATGAAAACAAAAACACAGAAACACATGGAACAAGATCACAACATAAACACAGGCATGTCAGACACATGACAGCGTGACAAATACATATATACAGGCAATATACAGATATACAAGCACAATATTACTGATGTAGTGAGGTCACAGGTGTATGTTTTTAGAACACAACTTTGGACAAAGCTCAGACAATCATAATCTAAAACTATATCTAAAACGGAATTATCAGTTTGAAAATGAACAATGAGTTCTAAAATCTTTTTATCAAGAACTGCACTGATTGGACAGTTGCATTACAAGATGACCCAGATTCTGACTTTCTTTTGAGGCTATGTTGTAAAAAAGACCCCTTCCTCCTCCTTTTTATACCCATAATTATAAATATGACCACAGCTGAGTGAGCTCATGTCCTGTGGAGTTTGAGATTAGCTCAGAGCAAACAAGCTCTCTTTCAAGAGGCTGGCCATAGGGGAACACAACAAGGTCCTGATAATAGTGCTTTGAAGGTCTTTGTTAGAAAGCCACTAAAAACATTCCAGACATATAGGAACTAGGAAGTAATGTTTCAATGCTTTCTGTGAACCTCTTTACTGACACTTACCCAGATAGTTCAGTCATGTGGGAACAAACCTGATCTCACACCATCTTTACACAAAATACATGCATTCAGTAAAACAGGGGATATATCAATATTTAAATACTGAACAATTCTAGAAACAAAAATGTAAATAAAACTGTCATTGAAAAACTTCAATTAAGAGTTCAGAGTTTTAAATTGAATTTGAATGTGTATTGTATAATAATTTCAAACAGATCCTGTATGATATTAATTTATTTGTCTTATTTTATTCATAAACTGACAATTAAATAAGATATACATTCCATTTTTGTGTGTGTCAAGCTTATGAGAGAGTGGCTCCTCCTACTGGAAATGCACTGCTATTGTAGGATTAATTTCTTGAAAAGAGTTTTAAAACAGGTTATCTCAAAGTTACTAACTCAATTTATACAATATTTATTTATTCTGAATTATATTAATAAAAGACTATAATTTTGAGCAACATGTAAATTAGATTTTTAAATATATAGTCAAGTATAGTCACGAACATTTTTTGATTAATATCTAATTAAAATGTAGTTTATTTTATGTTACATTTTTGCCTTTCAATTACTGCTGAACAAATATAATTCAGTAGCTTAGTTTTAATGTTGTTTCAAAAGCCACAAAAAATAAACTACTTTCCATTAAGGTATATTATGTTACAGTTTTTATTGATTACTATACACTGTATTATAATGATTACACACACTCTCACACACACACACACACACATATATATATATATATATATATATATATATATAAACAATAATGATTATAGTACTATGATACTACTAATATTGTAAAGTTTTTTTAAGATTCCAATACAATACACATATTAATACTATAATTGAGATAAATATGTGCAATGAAATTACATCCAACAGAGCAAAACAGAATAATTTAAAGACACAAGTATTATAAAATATACCATCCATCATATACCATCACTTGATGTAAAGAATCACGATTTTGTCATGAACTGAACAGTTTTAGTTAGAATTTAAAGGTTTGGATAAAGCCTTCTGTAAGACATAAAAAG
The DNA here is from genome assembly GCA_032353835.1 of Enteromius viviparus. Taxonomy (NCBI): domain Eukaryota; kingdom Metazoa; phylum Chordata; class Actinopteri; order Cypriniformes; family Cyprinidae; genus Enteromius; species Enteromius viviparus. Next base: position 41,805 of record JAUCNO010001542.1, on the reverse strand, counting down.
GCTTATGACTCTATGTAATACAATAGAGATGTTAAATGAAGCACAGAAAGTCTACCTGCTGCCACATCTTATTTCTGAGCTCAGGTGCAGAACACATTTAAAGAGAGAAACATCAAACTGATTTCCACACCGCATTTATATGTGACTGCAATGGTTTACAGTTGCTTTCACCACAACTGGTTTGGCAACCACTCAGTTTTTTTTACCATGAAAATGTTAAAGTTAACCACTATATTTTTATTAATGAAGTAGCTCAATACAAATCCAATTTTACATTATTGATCTAGACAACATGATTACTATCACAGCAATTGATTGTTACAATAACTGTGTGATAGCTGTGATATTATGCAATTGTGTGAAACCATTTATGAATCATTTCCCCAGGTACAGTCACTGTCACAGGCTTCCAATCATAATGTGAGTCAGTTCCAAACAAATTTTTCATTTCTGTCACACCAATTATTCCAGTTCTTATCCAATGAGCCCACAATTTATTCACTTCTCCCTGATTTCCTATGCTCCTCTTCAGCCGGCTTGATGTTACTGTAAGCCCTACTCTGTCATCATAGTCTCCTTCACTCCATTGAATGTCTCTGTGCACATGGTGAAGTCATCACGGGTCGAGATATGCCTCCGGTTGGGCCCGTGGTGTCGCCTGTGAGGTAAGAAGAAGAGGTGTTTGACAGCGGAGCGGTACTTGTTGGACATGAGGTTGTAGAGAAGGGGGTTAATTGAGGCACTCAGGTAGAATAGCACCATGGAGGCCACGTTGAAGTTCTGACTAAGGCGGGCAGAGTGGTAGTCATCGACGTGTGTAAAGAGGAACCGGCCAATGTGGTAAGGAAGCCAGCAGATGGCAAAGACTGACACAACAACAGCTAGGAGAAGAGAGGGCAACAGAACACAGGGTTAATAGAAGAATGAGATTTGTTCATGCTCTAGGTTGTTGCATTACTAATTTATGATGGCCTTTAAACAAAACGTTTGTCAAACAAAAAACAAAAATGACAAGGCAGTAATAAGACAAATAATAATAATTGTATTGTGAATATTAATTAACTAACATTAACCATGAGAAATACTACATTTGTTACAGAAGTTATGTAAACGTTAGTTAACAAACTTTTAACTATACTTTAATAATTTTGCTAGTTGTTAGCTCGGGTCCATACAGTTTTTACTTTGATTTTAATAAGGTGTTTCCATTGTCAGTTAATTACCAACTATTTAATGAACTAATGTTAACATTACAGTTGTGTTGGGCATTTTTACCTGATAATGGGATTGTTTAAAATGCATTCAAAAAATCTGAATAATAATTAATTATTATATTTCACAGAAAATCATGTATGATCGGCACAAACTCTATGATTTCAAACATGTCCAATATTTTGAGACAATATTAGAACTCTGAAGAGGTGGATTTGATCAACCCAGCCTTGAAGAAGTTGAAACCCTTCAGACTCACCCATGATAGAATACGCATATGAACATCTTCCGTCAATCTGATACGTTGATGACAGATATATAGTGGCAGCCATAAATATTATAAAAATATTTTTTTACCAACTAAATTTTTTTTTCACGTCAGTTATTTTTGTCTTATACTGTAGTTTTAAAGTTGAAAATATCAGTTTACATGTCCAAGCATTAATTTTGTCAATAATTGTAATAATCCAGTGAGATTTTTGTTGACAATAGCCAGTGCTCCACATGGATATCTCATCAACATCCAGTTTGTCATGACATTACAAAAACGCAAACTGAAATGTCTCAAAGATGCTTCGGGAAACCTGCCTACAAAGCTACCTGAAAAACTATGCACAAGTGCAAGGGAAAAAGCTGCTTTAAATTCAAAGGATGGTCATAACAAATTATAAAATAAATGTTTGGGAACGTAAACTGATATTTCCTGCTGCCCCATAACATTTCAATACTGACTCACCCAGAATCTTGACGGTCTGCCTGTTAACCTTCTGTCTGGCTGCTGCATTGGGCCCATGAAGCTCATGACGACTCTTCCACAATTTTCGACCAATGGATCCGTACAGAAAGAGCAGGCAAAACATGGGGCAGAAGAAGTAGGCAGTCGACACCCAGATAGTGGTGTGGAGCAGCCCTGATTCGATGGCATAGCGCGTATGCTTGCACTGCCGAGTGTCCGGGTCAGGCATTGTCTCATTCTCATACTCCACGCCCATCAGGAAGAACACTGGTGCAGCAGACAGTAGGGCAAAAGCCCAAAGAGCCAGAATTACATACTTGACCTTTCGCTTGGTGATGGCAGCCTTGGCTTTGAAAGGGAAGCAGATGGCCAGGTAACGCTCCATGCTGAGCACTGTGATATGGAGGATGGTGACGTTGGTGCATCCTTCATTGATGTAGTGTGATAGACGGCACACAAGCTCCCCGAAGACCCAGGGTATGTACTTCCAGAGGCGGTAGAGGTCGAAAGGGAGGCTAAGAAAGATGACCAGGTCTGAAATGGCCATGCTGGAGAGATACAAGTTGGTGGTGGTCTTCATGTCCTTGAAGCGCTGAATAATGAGGATGGTCATGGTGTTTCCAGTTATGCCAACGACAAAGAGCAGGATGCAAATGGTGGTGACAGGAATGAGAGTGGAGGTTGGGAAGAGAGAGTCTCCGCAATGGTGGTCCTCCATGAATTGCTCAGTATTGATGCAAATCTGCAAATGCCTCTTGATAAGGTCTATAAGATTGTGATACATTTAATGAGGTTGAGAACTCTGATGAGACTTCTCCGTTGAAAGTCTGTTTCAGTATTAGGGAAGGTGGAACCACTGAGGTGATGGGTCTGAACAGGAGATGAAAAAGACGAGATCTATGGGTGTAGTATCTGGTGCTCTGTGATAGGAGATGAGAGCATCACCTCTCCTCTACTGTGTGCGTGCAGAATATCACTTAGTCCCCTTCTTAATTAAATAGTGAGATCACAAGAGGTGGAGACAGTAGACAGATAAGGATTATAGAGGTGAGAGGTGGAGCTTTGGCTTTCAAAGTGTGCAAACTGTCTACTGATATTAATAACATTATTTGCATATCAGTATTATGTGTTCTATCGAATTAAATAATTTGGACAAGTATTGAACTTGCAATATTTAAATAAAAAATGATTCAGGATATGTTCTTAGAATTACAATTTAGTGAGCATAAAGCAGGATTTATTAAACAAAAAAAAATTAGAAAGAAAATTGAGATATATATATATATATAAAACTAAAGCTTTTCTAGTTTATATATATACAGTCATTTTGTTGAATCAACATCAAAAGTGAAAACCTGTCAAATTAATAAAACATGAGAGCTCTTATTCAAGTATATCTCCTTTTTACCATTTTATAGAAATACTGCCTTAAATTTTAACATACAATTATTTTTTTTCAGATCATAAAATTTACTGAATAGATGTTACCTAATTGTGTGTTTTTCTTTTTTTCTTAGAAACACTTATAGCATCAACATTGGCATAACGTAATCTTTATTCATATACTATGTTGATGCACAAGGAAGATCTAGTGTGCCAGGTGTGTTGTTCAGTTCAATGTTTTGAAACATTACCGATAAATAAATGTAGATCATCTTAATGTCTTTGTAATATGCTTCAATGCTTGATTCATGTGCTGAAGAATAGTCTAATATAATTTAATAGACAATCTATCTGGAGTGTGCACTTGGTTTTTCTTTGTGGACAAAATCGAACCATATGCAGGAGGAATGAGCTTTGTTTGTACACAGTCTGGTTAGGAAGTCTGGAACTAACAAACAATATAGAATCTGAACTGGAATATATAATTAATATAAACTATTCACGATAAACATGCACACATACTGTACATATAGTATACAGGATGTACAGTATGTAGGACAAAAAGGTTTTTGGAGTGTGAATAATCACAATTAATATTTTGACAGCATCACTGTATACAGTGGATACGGAAAATATTCAGACCCCCTTACATTTTTACTCTTTGTTGCAGCCATTTGCTAAATTCATTTGTTAATTTTTTCCCTCAGTAATGTAAACACAGCACCCCATATTGACAGAAAAACGCAGTTGACATTTTTGCAGATTTATTAAAAAAGAAAAACTGAAATATCACATGGTCTTAAGTACTCTGTGACACAGATATATTTATCTCCATTTCTTCTGATCATCCTTGAGATGATTCTACACATAGACATATAAATACCTAGACTCATTCTATTCCATTTAAAATATTGGGGGATAAATCTAAATAATACATCTAATAAAGTAGTGAAAATCTTAAATCATTGGAAAAAATTTAATAAAATCATGCATACAAATCAAACAGTGACAGTCTGCTAGTCTGCTTCCTATTTACATGACACTCTAGATATAAAATACACAACAAACATAAACAAATGTAGCTAAATGATAATCCTTTATGGATCCAGTGAAACTTACAGTGATCAAATATTATACACTGACACAGTGCACAGTAAAATAGTAAAAGTGATCTGTGATAATAAAAAGTATACAGTACCAGTTGTAGTAATGTAAGAAAATACTGTACATCAGTACAAAAACATATAGTAGACTAAAAAGTAAATTAAATAATAGTGAAAAGGCTGTGGTAGTATCGTTTCTTGGAAATGCAGAACTGGCTTTCTTCAGATTTCTTTAAGGCTTGTGTGCTCCTCTTTGCAACTAGCTGAAAATGAAAAAAAATATATATATATAATCAGTCCAGAGTTTTATGATAAGCTATCAAATCCTTATAATCTAGTGATCTTTTTAAATGAGTAATGAAATTAAAGAGAGATACTTTAGCTCCCTAATCCGAGTGACAGTTACAGTTGGATACTCTTGTCAAAGCGATCACTGTACATATTATGCTCATAGCACAATTTATTTCATGATAAAAATTACAATACAAGTTAACACTTAGTAAGAATCCGTTTAAAAGTTTAGCTTTCACAGCTAACTAGAAATATCGCTATAGTTATTAAATGTATACACTGGTGGCTAATTAGGCTGAAAACATAATGACCAAAAACACAAACAACTGCTCAGTCTTGCCAGTGAAAGGTAATACCCTGAGATCTGTTTTTATTTACGTGTCTGTAGATCCTCAAACTGCAGACGAGTACGGTACACTTTCTTCTGTCCCGATACGACAGTTAAGGAGTGTTGCCCGGACCAACATGGTGTGATGTTGACGTGCGGTCGAGCGGCCAATGGTTGAGTCCAGCTCAACCTGATTTCTGATTATACTGAATGGACTTGATTAAGAAAGCCGCACACCTGTCTATATCAGACCTTACAGCTCACATTGCATGTCAGAGCAAATGAGAATCATGAGGTCAAAGGAACTGTCTGAAGAGCTCAGAGACAGAATTGTGGCAAGGCAGAGATCTGGCCAAGGTTACAAAAAACGTCCTCCTAAGAGCACAGTGGCCTCCATAATCCTTAAATGGAAGACGTTTGGGACAACCAGAACCCTTCCAAGATCTGGCCATCCAGCCAAACTGAGCTATCAAGGGAGAAGAGCCTTGGTGAGAGAGGTAAAGAAGAACCCAGAGATCACTGTGGCTGAGCTCCAAAGATGCAGTTGAAAGATGGGAGAAAGTAGTAAAAAGTCAACCATCAATGCAGCCCTCCACCAGTCAGGGCTTTATGGCAGACACATGAAAGCCTGCATGGAGTTTGCTAAAGAAAACACCTGAAGCACTCCAAGATAGTGAGAAATAAGATTCTCTGGTCTGATGAGACCAAGATTGAACTTTTTGGCCTTTATTCTAAGCGGTATGTTTTAGAAAACCAGGCACTGCTCATCACATGTCCAATACAGTCCCAACAGATAAGCATGGTGGTGGCAGCATCATACTGTGGGGGTGTTCTTCAGCTGCAGGGACAGGACAACTGGTTGCAATCGAGGGGAAAGATGAATGTGACCAAGTACAGGGATATCCTGGACCAAAACCTTCTCCAGAGTGCTCATGACGTCAGACTGGGCTGAAGGTTTACGTTCCAACTAGACCCTAAACACACATCTAAAATAACAAAGAAGTGGATACACAAAAACTTTGTGACTGTTCTTGAATGACCCAGCCAGAGCCCTGACTTAAACCCAATTGAGCATCTCTGGAGAGACCTACAAAATGCTGTCCACCAATGTTTACCATCCAACCTGACAGAACTGGAGAGGATCTGCAAGGAGGAATGGCAGAAGATCCACAAATCCAGGTGTGAAAAACTTGCCTCTTTACCAAAAAGACTCATGGCTGCATTAGATCAAGATAGTACTTCTACTAAATACTGAGCAAAGGGTCTGAATACTAAGGACATATTTCAGTGTTCCTTTTTTAATAAATCTGCAAAAATGTCAACAATTCTGTATTTTTCTGTCAATATGGGGTGCTGTGTGTACATTAATGAGGAAAAAAATGAACTTGAAAATGAAACTTAATTTGAGTCATGATAAAAGAGAATTAATAATAATAAATAAAACTAAATAAATATTTTAAAAATGAGACCACAAACTTTTGAATGGTAGCGAGTGTTTTGAAAAGAGAAAGACAGAGAAAGACTGAGTCTAAAGAGGAAGAAAAGGCATTTATCAGGTGCTCAAGAAAGTAATGGATCTGTCAGTCAACTGTGCACAGCTGTGTGATTTATAACTCTCCAACACACACACACACACACACACACATACTACTGCAATAAAGTGTAATCTCTGCTCAGAGACATTTCAAATTATAGGTTAATCTCTTGATCTGCCCTCTTTTAAAGCCAAGGCTAGTGTCCAGCACATAGCCAGTATCATTCAAAAACATTAAAACTTCTCAGTTCAGGCACAACTGAACTTTAAATATTAAAGGAATGGAATTAAAATGTTTTTTCCCATATTTTTTCCTGTTTCACAAATTTCAAAACTAACTTCATGGGCAGTGATCTGACAGAGTGGTTATTTGAGCAACTAGTCTAGCTTTTGGTCCTTTTTTTAATGCCACCCCCTCAGTCTCATACTTCACTTCCTTTCAAAACTCTACATTATCCTATTTAAATGAAGGCAAGGTAAAGAACCCATCAACAACAGTGCAGACGATCTGAGTCTTCAGTGGAAAATAAAAATAGTTTCTGCTTATAAATAACAGCTCTCTCTGCTCAAAGTAAGAGATTCATTTGTCTTTTTGAGAACACAGAAACAAAAGCTATGCATCTACTTTGTACCATTTGTCAGTTAAAAAGACCATTAATAATCATTATTATTTGTATTTATTTTACAAAACATGTGACACTCACTAAAAAGTCGTATTATAATAAATGATAAATAAATGCCAAATATAGAGCATACATTTCCAACTGTTCAACATAAGGTTGTGTGTCAATAATAGTTTGCTCAGCATGCTATCAGCACTTTGCATTAACACACACACACACACACACACACATGAACGTCCTTGGTTAAGATGGTGTTTGCATGCGCAACCAGCTGGCCTTTACAGTATGAGCCCATTTTCTGTTCTAAATGAGAAAACATTCTCTTGGAAGACTGTGGAAGAATCCAGATGGAGAATTTGGAAGCAGAGGAAATGATATCTTGTGCTAAAGAACAAGGATGAACATCCTGCAGACAAAATGCACCTCTGTCACAGAGAATAAGAGTGAAGAGAGCACAAACATGTATATTGACTGTATCTGACATCATCTTGGATTTCTTCACTTATATAGTGCATCAGTCACATATGGACTGCTTTTGGGGCATACATACATATATACATGCTGTACATATCATGCTTTTTTTGTAATTTACCCATTCACTTTCATTAAATGGAAATAAAATATCTTGTTCGTTTCAATCAACAGAAGATGTTAAAAAGATCAAATAGGTTTAGAAAGACAAGATGGTGAATAAATTACAAAAAAAAAAAATGGACTATACCTTTAAATTTTATTTGCGTAAATGCCCTGGCTCATATCTTGTGTCATGTTTAATCAATAGCCCACAAATACATTTTTCAGACATCCAATCAATAATTTAAATGAAAACACTCACAGATATGAACAAGGTTAGGCAGCATTGTGCTAGACATTATGGCTGGGATTTATTCTGATGTAACTATGATAGTAGTGTGAAGGGCTCTGAAATAACATTAGAGAGTGAAGTCACTCCAAAAGTGAAGAATGACCCAAAAAGACTGTCCATCTGCTGAGAAAGATAAGCTGCAGTTCAATGTGAGTGCCAGAAGGTGGAGCCAAATCTATTTACACAGAGCTTCTTTTATGCTCCAGTCCTAAAACTCTCCACGACGAAACTAAAACTGCTAAAACGCAGTAAAGATACACATGCTCCCAGGATGTGATACCACATCATGAATGTTTAACAGCTGAGTGAATGATCCTTCTTAACTCTCCTATTCTAACAGGCTTGAACTGTGCATGACAGAGATCTGGATTTTGCCTGAGAGGCTAAAGCAACATTATATAACTTATATAACTTTTATACAGCTCAGCTCTCACAAAACCTGGCCTTTTTCAAATATAAAAATTAATTATTGGTATTGGAGGGAGGAAATTAGCATTATATTATCTTGTATTAGCACACAGACGACCTGAAAGCTACTATACATGCACTAAAACTTCCACATATGAATTCCATGAGGCCTTGAACTAAGAGGCATTAAAACACAATTTAGTTAAATAACACGTACAGGCTAGCACTCCTTACAGCAGCAGTTGAACATTTATAACAATCCAGCTTCACAGCTTTTACTCAGGGCAGCTCTAATTACAGGCTATCAGAGTAAAGCAGACTCTTAGTGTAATCTGAGACCTGTGTGTGGGATGTTACTTCAGCGGTTTGTTAGACTACAGTCTGAAAGCAGGTATTACGGAGTAAAGGACAAGCACCAGATGAGCCTTAGACTGTGCAGTGAAGCACAGACTGTGTTTGTCAATGCAGTGTTTCATAAATATTCTACAAGTGCAGAGAGGATGTCTAGTGTAGTGGTTGAGATCTAGTCTGGTAAATCCACAAGACTGCAGGGTCAAACCTGCATGGGACAGTAATTTATGTCACCACCAGTATGTCATCAATCACTTCATCCCAAAGCGGGACTGTCCCTGTGGTTTAACATGGGGCTGTTTGGTGACAAGGTTATGCAAATAAATTTCACTGACCCAGTCATGGGTCAATAAAAAACGTCTCAGGTTATGACTGTAACCCTAGTTCCTCGAAGGAACGAGACGCCGCGTCCAGAAGACGCTATGGGGAACGCCCTCAGCGTGACGG
>JAUCNO010001542.1:0-10948 GCA_032353835.1 Enteromius viviparus | reverse complement strand
CATCATTAGCGCCGACGTGAATAACAATCTTACTGAATCTACGTTTAGCATTAGCCAGCACTTTCAAATTTGCCAAGGTGTCAGGCGCTCTGGCTCCCGGAGCACATTGGACTATGGTGGCTGGTGTCTCTGTTTTTACGTTCCGTACAATAGAATCACCAATTACTAGAGCTCTTTCATCAGGTTTCCCAGTGGGTGCATCACTGAGTGAACGATCAACAAACAGATAGGTTTGATATATACTATAGGAAATAGCAAGGCAGTTAAGTTGTATATTTATCTCTATAAAAACAGTAGCTAGAAATAGACAGAAAAACAAGGCTATGGAGCTACAAACACACGCTACAAACTCACAGCAAACTCTCAGCAGGCAGGAGCCACTCTCAGCAGGCAGAAGCACCAGCTCCCGGGGGGGGGGACCACCCCAGTTGGTAAAAAAAACAAAAAACGTTATATATTAATAATAATATATACATAAATACAAATCTAAAACATGCATAATATATATACTCTATATATATTGTAAAGAATATATGTGTGCAATTCCCGCATCTGTGTCTGCGTGCGTTCTCACCTTATGTTTACAGCTGAAGCCAATTGGAATTTGTTCATTAAAAGCTAGACACTAAACTTTCAGATACAGAAAAGACAGTATGTCGCTTTCATATGGATTACTGTACATAATCAGATAATGTTCGTTTTCAATGTTAATTCATCAGTAGACACTTCAAGTAGATATATTTCTCATGTCTATAGTTATATTTACAACCTTCAACCCATTGGTTTCCACTGAAGTCCACTATATGAAAAATCCTGTATATGTTTTCCTCAGAAAATGTTATTTGCATATGTTTCCTGTTTGTGTGCATACAGGATGCCCTTGCTCCTTATCAACATATTGAGGAAGACTTAAAGAGTCTTAAAGAGGTTCTGGAGATGAAGAACCAACAGATTCATCAACAGGAGCTCAAAATTTCAGAGCTGGAAAAAATGGTAAATTACATTAACAAACATTACAAAATAATGTCAAAGAATAGCTTGAAACATGAACTAAAATATATATATTTTTTTGTAATGTATATAATAGACATAAAGCTAGATTGTTTGAAAATTGTTAACAAGTTTTTCATTTAGTGTATTTGTCATGTTTTTACACAGGCACAAAAAAATGTTCTGTTGGAGGAGCGTATTCAGGTGTTACAGCAGCAAAATGAAGACCTAAAGGACAGGATTGACCGCAACCTCGCTATGTCCAGGTCTTTATAAAATATTTGTAATTTTTACCATTAAAGGCACCTTACTTTAGGAGTATTTTCTTCTACTCTATTAAAAAAGCTTCTTTTTTTTTGGTATTGATGTTTCCATGATATATTTTAATATTCATGTTTCTTCATAAAAGGTTATTCCGACTGGAAAAAGTTTAGACTGTTTTGAATGCTGTTTAAAAAGCACTGTTTACTGAAAGGTTCTTTGGCACAACCATAAAAACCATGTTATAAAACAGTGCATAATCCCTTTCAAGCTACAGATAGTACTCACTAGTTGTTCCCTGTTTTCTACCAGGCAACTTTCAGAGGAAAATGCCAACCTGCAGGTATATGTTGAAAAAGAAAGCAATGAGAAGAAACGACTGAGTCGTACCAATGAAGAGCTTCTGTGGCGTCTTCAAACGGGCGAGTTGAGCCCACGAATGTCTCCCACCCAGTCGCCCCTTCATCGACCAGCCTCTAGTCCCTCTTCACCCTCCCGACAACAGCCCTTCCCTAGATGAGTGTCCAATTCTCTTCCTTTCTTACTCTGCCTCTCACGCTATTTTTTTTCTGTTACACTTGTTTCTGATTTTAAATTCTGATTGGATGGAACAGAGGATGCTCCACACCTTATACACCTTGCATGGTGGTCAACGCGCATTCCGTTTCATTATGCCATGTCAATGTTACTATATTATTTGGTAAAGTGATTAGGGTTTGAGTTGAATTTTTTAGGTGTGGCTTAAAGAAATAATTGAAGGCATGTATATATAAATGGATAGTCAACCTAAAATGTAACATAATTTACTCATTCTGGACCTATATGACTGATTTACTTATGTGGAGCATAAATGGAGAAAAAAATTGTTATGGTTGTTTCTTTTTCTCACAATTACAATGATTAGGGACTAAAGCTTTTAAGGTTTAAATATGTGGATGAGAGTCTTTTTTAAGATTCTATTTTTCCATTGTTACAAACACTCTTTTCTACTGAGGAGGATTAGGCCCAAGCAATAATAAAAATGTAATCATTTCGAGATTAAAGTCATTAAATAACGAGAATAAAGTCATTAAATTTCAAGAATAAACTTGTTAAAATTCAAGAAAAAAAGTTGAAATAAAATGTTGGGAATAAATTCGTTAAATTAGATTAAAGTCGTTAAATGTCAAGAAAAAACTCTTTAAATAACGAGAAAAAAAGTTGTTAAAATTTGAGCAAAAAATTTGTAAAATAACGAGAAAAAGTTGTTAAATTAGAGAAAAAAAAATCATGTATCGAGAAGTAAAAGTGCAGAACAAAAGACTTGTTTTGAAGCGTGCCTGTCAGCATCTCCAGAGGCGTATTTCGTAGAGTGAAAACGCTTGAGTAAAACATGCCTGATTGATTGAAACTATTTCTTGCCGAACTTTCTTTCGTTTCTTTTTCATCACATGACGCATCAAAAAAAGTGGATTTTCACTGCCTAAAATGCATTCATTAAGTGGTACTACAGTAAATCCATTATTCGTTTGTGTATCGGAACGTATTCTAAATGCAGTTATGGCACAGTGTTTCATCTGCATTTCTGCATTAAACTAGTTTAAGTCACTATGGAGTCTGTGGTTTGATTAGAGCTAAAGGGTTATTGTGGAGAGCTTGTCCCCCAATAAGCATACAGGCTATTTCTTGATGTAAATATAAAATAGGCTAATTTACATTCTATGTTATTCTATGTTATAATCACATCCTGTTAATATACAACAATACTGGTATCTGTCACAATTTATAAGTAGGCTATACATTTCTTTAGCTAGCTACTATTTAACGTAAATAAAATGGATATTTTTATTTAGTAGCACATCTATGAAAATTGGCTGATTTCATTAACACTGTAAATAGCATCTATGGCAGAGGATTGTTCTCACAGCGCTGTTTAACGCTCTCCTGATCGAGACGAGTGGCGCATTTGATCTAAGCTCACGCAGGCGCTGTTTTTAGACAGAATTACGGTCCGTGCAGCACTTCATGCGAGTCAGCACTCTTTTGCGTTTGCTGGTTCAGGAAGTATGAAAACATTTCAATAGACAGGCTGCGGACCGGGTGTTTGAAATTCATTCACTGCTGTATTTGGCCCACAGCTGGCCTTTGGACACCCCGCCATAGATGCTATTCACAGTGTATATGAAATCAGCCCATTTTCATAGATGTCACTTAATAAAAATAGCCGTTTAATTTACGCTGTGTAAAAGTAGCAGATCTTTTCTAAAACAAGTCTTTTGTTCTGCACTTTTACTTCCTCGAAATCTTTCCTCAAAATGTAATGACTTTTTTCTTGTTATTTAATTACTTTAATCTCGTAATTTAACGAGTTTATTCTCAACATTTTATGTATGACTTTTTTCTTGTAATTTAACAACTTTTATCTTGAAATGATTTTTTTTTTTATTATTGCTTGGCCCTAATCCTCTTCCGTACTTTTCCTTTGTTACCGGTTCAACATTTAAAAAATTTTGGAAGCTGCTTTTTCATGAAAACATTCAAACTACTGCCTTTAACCTGTGAGCTCGCGCAGGCGATGTCTTTAGACAGAATTGCGGTCTTTGTAGCACTTCATGCGAGTCAGCGCAGTTTCATGTTTGCTGGTTCATCACATTTGAAAACATTTCAATAGACAAGCTGTGGACCGGGTGTTAAAAATACATTCACTGCTGTATTTGGCCCACAGCTGGCTTTTGGACACCCGCAATAGATACTATTTACAGTGTAAATGAAATCAGGCCATTTTCATAGATGTCACTAAATAAAAATAGCCAGTTAATTTATGCTGTGTAAAAGTAGCAGAACTTTTCCAAAACAATGACTTTTTTCTCGTAATTTAACAAGTTTTTTTCCATAATTTAACAACTTTAATCTCTAAATTATATAATTTTTTTTTTCATTGCTTGGCCCTAAACCTTTTCCGTACTTTTCCTTTGTTACCAGTTGAACATTGATTGTTTTCATGAAAAAGAGCTTCCAAAATATTGTCAAACTACTGCCTTTAACCTGTGATTAGAAGCGAAGTTCCTTGTTAGTATGATGTGACGTACCCAATTCATTTGCTGTCAACAACCAATAGGATTTAGGTCAGTTCTCACAGTCAGCTGACTAGCAGACTTGCAATGTTCAGTAGCACACAAGTTCACTTTTACTACACTTTTTGGTGGTTTGAAAGCTTGAAAGCATCAGTTCCATAGCATGGAAAAGTTCTCCTTTTGCTTTCCACAAAATAGCCAGTCATACAAGTTTGGAATAACACAATAAGAAAACTATATAATTTTGAGCTTCGAAATTGTTAAATTAACACATTAACCTACAGAGAGAACAGAAAAAAATAACAATATTCTGCCTATTTTATTATAATGTGAGTCACAATGTTGTGCATTATGATATTTCACAGGCTATTTTGGAAATATTTATTTTTTTGTACCTTCTACTCCAATGGATTTGGCTCTTTGCTCAGCTTGTGCTGAGGTTCTCCGTTTGAACAGGACATCATGGTGCTTGTTCTCCAATCTTTTCCTCTTGTTTCAAGCTTTTCCAAAGATTGATCAGGACAACATAAATACAGTTTTACTAGGAATTTGCCTTTTTCAAAGGAAAACCACCCACCAGCAACCTTCTGTGCAAACCCAGGCATTACTATACTCAATAAAATGAACAGGAAAACTGGAAAAAAATTGGAAGACATCTATATAGGCAAGTTTAGGACGAACAGCTGAGGTAAATACTTTGTCAAAACTGGATGTCAACTAATAATTATGTAGTCTGGAAGCTTAAATAGTGATACAAATGAGTTTAAAATGTACTTACACTTTTTAAGGTGGTTCATTCACACTTTGTGATGCTACTATTAGCATGGACTGACAAATCAGTAGTGTAAACAACCTGCTGTCTTTAACTTCATCTCATTTTTGTGACGGTAAACAATCCTCATGCCTCCATCTCAACTGTCCGTGTTTACAGAAATCTCCTGACCGTATTAAGCTGTAAGAACTGCCTATAAACTGACACCACAGTTATCGGTCATGGCTGTTTATATCCCTCTTCTCTGTACAGTATCTATCATAAGTCTTCCAGCTGCTCTGGCTCTGCTCTGATGCTTAAACGGCATTCATGTTGGCCCTATGACAGCTTGTGTATAACTTCATACAGACTTTCCCGCATAATATTTAACTAAAAGGTTTTTGCAAAGGTACTACAGAGCATTTTAAGTTATCATGAGTACCTCAGTTCTTAAAAATGCAGGCTTCTACAGAGACTTATAATTTATTTTAATACATTCAGGGTTTACTGTGTCAAAGCCATGGTCTTAATACAGGAAAGTCTAGCTGTGAATAATAATGAGAAAGTATTTAAACTACACCTGCATTTATGTTCCCTGAATGGCCTACAACAACTGTCCTATATATTAAGGATTAGGTTTATGTGTACAGTATATGCACTTGTGGGGTAAAAACCTGGACTCAATATTTGGGAAATTTACAAAGGAGTTGGGAAGTAATTTTGTTCATGTGAATGTTTTAATGTCCTGAGGGAACAATGTATACATGTTTTTTTTATGTCTAAGTGTACTTAGTAGTTGCAGCTATTAGTGATTACATTTTTTATGATTAGCATAAATTGCCATGATTGATTTTTGAATAGGAACGTAAAATATTCAATTCGGCCTTAACATTTGTACTAACACAGAGAGTGCAAATGGCTGCTGCCGTTTACAAACACTTGAACTAAGATGATGGCTGATTTTATTGTACTAGTGAATTTTGTTTATTTAATCTTGCTCATTCTGAGAGTACCACCTCCCATCTCTATAGGTGATCCAGCTCAGGTTAGGAAGGTGCATTACAATGTGTTTCACAGTTTGACTCAATACATTCTAAAACATATTCATGTTGAATCTATGGAATGGAATGTAAACTACAGGTATACATTTGAAGGTTGGTGTCAATGTAATATCAGACTTTTATTTAAATGTATTACACTCATATAGCAATTAAATTGAAAGCTCTGAATGAAATAATGAAATTAACTACCTGTCTGCTTTTACAGTTCCTTGGGTGTCTGCTTGGATTATGCTCATCTCTGTTTTTGAAATATGAATGAATAAGGCAATCTTCAATCAGGTAGTAAAATGCACTGATCTCCCCCCCAACGCAATCCCCCACCCCCGGTGTGTCCCATGGACATAATTATTAAGTTTCTGAATATTTCTTCCATTGAACAGTTCAGCCAAAAAATTACAATTTTGTCACTATTTACTCACTCTCATATTGTTCCAAACGTCTTGTTATTTTTGTCCCTGTAGCTTATTAACAGTTTTCAATTTTAACAGTTTTTTTTTTTCAAATTTTAAGTTATTTAGGCTACTTTATTTGATTTTCCAAACATTTAAAATTGCTTGTAAATTTCTTATTAGCTATATTATCACCAAATATTGGATTTTAAGCACCATAAACACCATAGTTTATGTAGCATCTTAGTCATCATAGTCTACAACTTGAGCACTACTGTATGTTTCAAATCTATCCATACTGTGAACTAGTTGTATTTGAGCAGAAAAGTGTTGAATGAGAATGAAAAGAGAATGAGTAAATGAAGACTGCATGCTATTTTTTGGATGAACTGGAATACACACACAACTGTCTGTCATTGGATATTAAAGGGAGGACTGTAACATGGATTGTATTAATGAAATCTTTTTTCTCTTCTGCTAATTTGTGTTGTATAGCTTGTATGAGCTTTATATGTGATCTATGTTACAACACGTTAACGGAAAAGCATGTCTTAAAGCTGTGATATAATTTTTGTTCAAAACTTGTTAGTGTATCTACTCACTGTTGTGATGCATTCAAAAACTCTTTTGATGATTATGTTGCACTTTATTGCCCTTTGGGTTTAAATATTAAAAGAAAATGTAAAAGCATCCCGTTTCTTAGAGCTGAGTTTCAAATCATTTAAAAATAAGTATACTGTAACTTTGAAGAGAATATTTTTATGAACTATTTTCAGTTTTCTAGAGTCTGGCAAAATAAAATAAATTAATATTGGTATGATTTGATATACAGTATGCATAATATTGCTATTGCTATACTACATTAATTAATACCTCAGAAACTGTTTCATCTGGATAGGTTTTAAAGATTTGTTTCTTACAAACATGCCGCTTTTCACATCACAATATTGATGGATTGAGGATTACTTATGCATTATTAATGTTTTTATCAGCTATTTGGACTCTTATTCTGACAGCATCCATATACTGAAGAATATCTTTTGGTGAGCAAGTGATAAAATGCTGATTTTCTCCAAATATGAGTAGCACTTTATTTTACAGTCCTGTTACTTATGTAAATATTATGTATTTATTATAATATAGGTAAGGTTGCATTATTTCTCTGAATTGTTTCATGTAAAAAGAAATCATATTACAACTCTCTGAGAACACTAGAATATTGAAAATCTGCAATTCATTCAGTCTTTTTTGGATGTGAAATGCTGAATGATATCGATAGGCAACGGAAAGATAATGGTAGAGTTTCTTTCTGCTGCGATGGTGTTTAGAGTCTGGAGGTATCGCAGCTGCAGAGCTGATGGTGACTCAGCGATTACCAGAGATGCTTCCTTCAGTGCCCGTGAGGCGTTCATTTCACCCTCAGCTGCAATCACCTACACAGAGACATAATAATACACTTGAGTCACTTATGTCATATGTTGTGCTTTAAATTTTCTCCACATAACGTAACACTATTACAGTGTATGGCTGTGAGAGTTTCAGGAAAATGTATCTGGAATTGTTTTTTTTTACTTATGTTAACAATTACATTTAAAATCATGTGCTTAAGGAGCTGTTACCCTTGTATTTGGTTTGAATTATATGAGTTCATTTGCAAAAACAGATAACTAAGTTTTTAAACGTATGCAATAAAACAATAAAAACATGATTCATGAAAATGAATAAAAACTGTGTTATCTGTTTTTGCAAAAAAACTCTTCATATGTATTTGCTCAGCCAATGCACTGTGTCTTCTTTAGAAAACATCAGCACTGTTGTCATGTGTTGCTGAAACAAAATTTTCACTACAAGTCCACTATTTTGTGATAACTTAGTTTGCATGTAATATTTCTGCAACCCAAGTTTAATGTTTAGTCAGTTACTGGGCCAGTATTGACTTTAATAATTAAATATGACTGCATAAGTTTTTTTTTTTGCGATGGTCTCACCTTTGCACGGGCTTCCCGAGCTGCTTCAGCTTCTGCAGCCATGGCCCTCTGGAGCTGAGGGGGCAGTTTAACATCCTTTATCTCCACTCGCTCTACTTTAATACCCCACACGCTTGTAGCCTCATCCAAGACAATCTATCATCATAATGATACAAAGGTGTCAGGATCTGGAAGTATGATATCCCCTTTTGTATGCAGATCTCTGGCTTTAGCTTTACAGCTGATGCATCAGTTTAATAGCAAATAAATAACTTTGGACCATTTTTAAAAATTGCTCCCTATAAAAGGTATAAAGGGGAAGTTTTTAAGGGGACAGCCATTTGTAGTTATGTCTGAAACCATTTTGGACATCCCATTTCCTATAATGCACCATAAAAAAGAGAGCATCCAATGCACTGTAAGGGATCACACCAAATGATTTCCACATCTAGGACACTTTTAGCAGTAAATGCTTGTGCAGGTAAGCACTGTGCTTGACACAAAGCAATTTTACAAATTAAACAACAAGCAAAAACTAAATAAGTGCCTCTGTACTGCTGCTCTGACAGTTGATGTACCTGCATGTTGTATGAGATGCTCTCTCTGTCAGACAGCAGCTCTGACAGGCTCTTGGTACCCAGGACATTTCGCAGGGTGGTCTGTGCCAACAGTCGTGTTGCGTGATCTGCACTGGACACGTTGGCCACAGAACAGATCGGTTCAAAAACCCGAAAGTATACCACACCATCCACACTCACAGTCACAGAGTCCTTCGTAAGGAACTGTTTGCACAGAGAAACATATAGATGCTCATCTTTTCATATAATGATCTAAAAATTTTAATTAAGTATTCAGTTCTAGTTTATTAAACATTTTATTGGTGAATAAGTTTTTTGAAAAATAGGGATATTTTTCTCCTTGTAATACATATGCCACACCCATGTCATTACACAAATTTGTGTCTTTATATGTCACAAAAAATGCACGTGCACAAACACACACGTACCTCTTGAGCAGGAATATCAAATGTCACCGTTCTCAAGTCCACCTTCCTGAATGTATCAGTACATGGCAGCACAAAGAAAATCCCTATGTAACGTATAAATAATATAAGAATATAGATGATTATATTTTTAAAAGTACAGTAACTATTATCAGGGAAATTATTTATTAATAATGTTAAATTATGCTAATAAGTAGGCTGCTATTTAAATTTAAACCTTTGTCATACCAGGTCCTTTTGGTTTCTTGTCCACAATACGACCTAATCGAAAGATCACAGCCCTTTCATACTCCTGTACAATCTAAAAGTGAGTTAGTAAAATACATCATATTACAACCCAAGCGATGTAATTGCAAAAAAAAAATGTCTGTGAAACATCTTACCTTGATGCACATAAAAACAGTTACAGGAAACAATCCTATAGTGATAATGATTGCGATAAAGATAATGAACCAGCCAAAACATCCCAGAGAGGGAGGTTCATCATCTGAAAGGAATAGAACAATGACATTTCAAAAAATTTTCATTGTCCCATGACTGTTTTTACAAATCCCACATTATTTCTGACAAAATTAAATAGACAACTGCAAAAAAAATTTAAGAAGCCTTTTAAAATCTTACTTGTAAAGTATGCAATACATGCAAACCAAAGATTGAGATAAATGCTGTGATGTTGTTTAATCAATGGAGTATTACATTTCTTTATAACCCTAGACTCAATGTCAGATAAACATATCAAATACCACTGAGACACTCCTACTTACCATGTGCTAATGATCATGCTTAACTTCCTTAGTCTTCCTTAAGTCATGTATAATTAGAATTATAATTTGAAACTGTTGCCATGGGGAATTATACAATAATACCCATACTTTGGGTATTGGGTAAAACAAATTTAACCTTAAATCATTAGAGTTCACTAGAGTTACAGCTGTAATATTTAAATTGTAATATTTAATTTAATTATTATTTTGTTTAAGATACAGAACTGAACAAAGGCGTACCTTGTATTATATGCCTGTTACTCTCAGTCTGCTGGTCTTGAACCCTTATTACGGTGGTCATTTTGAAGAGCGTCACAAACTTAAGATGTGTTGCTATAAACAGGAGGTAACAGAAGCTTGTAATGTGTGCTTATCTTCCCACAAGGGTGTGTCTGCTTCCCTCTAGACCAGAAACTGGAGATGAGGACAATTCTCAACTGATATCAGATGACAATAACATAAAACTGAATATCCTATTATGTGTTGAAAAATAAATCAAATAATATTTTATTTGTTTGAAGTTTTCCATGTCTGGTATTTTTTTCAATAAATATTGTAGTGGGACATTTATAATTCATAGATATCTGCACCATCACAAGGCAGTGGAAATATGAAGCTGAGCGAGCGGAGAGGAGTAGCATGAAGCTGCAGACCCGGAGACCCAAATGCACTCTCAGACATGCACGCTCAGACGCTCAGAGATGCACCT
>JAUCNO010001540.1:41876-58363 GCA_032353835.1 Enteromius viviparus | reverse complement strand
CCTAGGGACAGGTCGAACTTGGCCAAATCAGGTTGTGCATTAGCTGCTAGTTGAGTTGAATTAACAAGTTGAGTGTGATAGGTTGCCTTATTTTTTTTTTTTTACAGTGTAGAGAAACATAAGCAATTCGCCACAGCAAAAAAGAAAAAAAAAAAATAATGAAAAAAAAATCATCATTTGTGGAAATAAGTATATTCCTAATTAAAAAAGAAAGAAGTTAACAAATCAGTGAACTGTCCTTGTCTGCCTGACAATGATTTATGTTGACTCCTAACAATTTATAATCTATAAATTCTAACCTATTTAAGCTCTTTCCTGTCTATGTGACCAGGACCAGGTCTCTTTGGTTAAATTGTGTAGGATAGAATTATAAATACACAAATACATGTTATTCATCAGGAGCTTGGTAACACATCTTTCTTTCTTTCTTTTCCTTCCTTTTTATGTTGTTGATGTTGCTTCTATTTTTGTTATTGATAACAAATAATTATCCAGGATCAAAAGGTGGGTTGGATATCTTGTCAGCAGACATTCAATAAAGAGCCTCACCATAGGCCTCCCAGGCCTTTGGAAACATATCGACTGTTAATGTAGAAATTTAGTGTGTCCAGAGCTCTTGCTTCCCCTGCTGTGTATTTTAAGTGGGTTACTGCTACTGACAACCATTCTAAGGTGATTTCACTGGACTGCTAAAATCGATCTGCCCTCTAAAGTTATGTCATGGAGACTGAGTTCCTAAATTGATTCCTGCGAGTCTACATGGACATATGTGTTTCACAGAGCTAATCAGAGTACAAACACTCCAGGGGCGTCTACACATTGCAGCCCCAAGTTCCTCTCTCATCTCACGTATTGTATAAATGCTCAACCTTTTCCATAGAGAGCGAACTGGCTCTGTTTTGAAACCTAATTTTTCATACAGGTCTGACACGTCTAATCCACAGCCACGAAGTTGGGATTAGGCGTCAGCATGTCCATTGAGAGGCTGAAGTAATCATGGTGGCCTATATGAGAGAGATCATCTGGGATGCCACTTATCTTTAAAGTCCCCTATAACACAGAGATGGTTAAGACTTCTGGTTATGGCACCTTATCAACAAGCCCATCTTCCTCTAGATCCTTTGAAAATTGCTTGGAGCTTCACAGGACCTCCTGTAGTGGAGATGATTATTACTTGCAGTATTACCTTGATAGCCAAGTCATCATCCTTTGTCTGGAAAGAGACAGTCTGGAAAGTATTGCAAGGACGTTGCAGCAGGTAATTATTTTATATAGTGAACATATGGATTGAAATAAAATGTGAAATCACACTAAAAAATATGGAAGTTTTGCACAAACATCCAAATCTTTTAACTGGCATTAAAAACAGTAATTGAAAAAACAAAACAAAAGAAAAATTCAAATTAACAAAAATGTAAAAATTAAAAAGCAGTTTTGTTGTGTGTGTGTATATATAGAGAGAGATTTTTTTAATATATAATACAGAAACCGCTTTCTTTAAAAAGCTTATCCTTTTAATTTAAAATTCTTTGTGTAAATAAAATTTCATTCGATAGAAGTAAACTAAGGTATTCCTGTATGGCAAAATGAATATCAGTGTGAAACAGCTGAAAGTGAGGTCACTCATCATTGACTGAATATTTACAGTATAAAAGTACAAAATAATATAATATTTACTTAATATTTAATTGTTGAATATTACATGCTGGGAGGGTATAACACTGTTCCTTTAACTCCTCTTTAATAATTGAAAATTGATTCTCCAGCATGGGGACATAAATTTGATTATTGGATCACACAACAGGCAGGAAGATGAGGTGGTTCAGGCAAACCAGGAATACTCCATTCTTGAATGAATCAATCTACTATTAAAGTCTCCTGGGACCTTTCATTGTGGAAGACATTAAAAATGTGCCACTTTCACTCCATCTGACTTCAATGAGCTGTTAAATTCAATAGTGTTAGTTACTTCAGCTAACGCCACTTTGTTTAGTTTTCCTTCCCATCACACCCATGTGCTTTCAAAGTATTATGCCTGTAAAATAAAGCTCTTTCAGTGCACTAAATCTTTCAGTCTCTTTCTCTCTCACTTGCATACCTTTTGCCCTTCTCTATTCTCCTCTATTCAGAGAAACAGATCAATGCTTTCCTACTGCTTACTAATGTGCTTACTGACGGTGGTGAACTGTACAGGACGAGTCTCAGTGCAGCTCTCTGAATTACCATTTGTGTCTTGCCAAGACACATAAATCTAATTCTGTCTATGGACAAAGCAGAGAAAAAACTAATAAAAAAGGCTTTTCACAATCTGTTAACATTTGTTTTAATACTCTATTTTGCTTTTCTTTTCAAGTATTACATGTTAGCTAAAGAGTTATAATATATACATGTATTCAATATGATACATGAATTGTTTTTATTGTCATTTCTAAGAATTGTTTAAGAAAAGTTTAATACTCAACTATGATGAATTTTGAAGTGTATAGGATATATTGTCTTTCAAATGCAGCAAAGTTAATTTTGACAATGCTTCATAATACAAACAAATTTCTTTTTTTTATTTTAATTCTATTCTGGTGACAACGTAGATTATGAAATTGTGACAGTGCCCAAATATATATGGACCTAACTCTTATTATATATTAAAGGCATATATTGTATCTGGTAAAAATCATTTAGTGAAATTTGTGATTAAACTAGCAGATAAATGAACTCAAAGCTAGCTGGATGACCTCACTTTCCTAATGAAATTATACACTATGTAACCTGCTGAAGGGACAAAATGTGTACAAAAACCCCCAATGCAATTGACTATGGCAGTCACATGTGCCCCAGCATAAATGAACCTGCAAGACATCGACTAATAAGCGTAACTGCAAGCTGGAGATCAGCAAGCAGCGGTAGACTCAGGGGAGCAGGACAGTTATGTTTGGAAAATCATGTGTCTTTAAAAGGCTACTGTTTTAAACGTGTTGTCTTATTGCTGGCAAATTACTACATTTTAATGCATTTGATAGTGATAATGACCATTATGAAGGTGATACTAGTGTACAAAACTTCATTTTCCAAGTTGTGAACTTTTTCCAAGAGACCAGGAGACCTTTGGATATCTTTGAAGCAGAATTTTCTCTTTATTCCGAAAACTCTTTTCATGCGCTGCAGTCATCAAAGTAGTCTGAATCTTCTGACTCATCTCAGTCGTCTAAGGCAGTGTTACATTGTAGTTCGTATAGGTTTCAAGGGGAGGAGTACATAGAGGTGAAGACAATTGAAACAAAGAATGCAAACGAAGTTTTCAGGTTTAGCAAACTTTCCCATTACACCAGTCCTGATCCAATCAGCATAGCCAATCAAATACTGGAGCAAAAGGCACCAAGAGTTGTTACAAACAAAAGTTGACAAAGCAAAAGTCTTAGTCAGCCTCATATTTCATTTGACTTAGAATAAGAGACAGGAACTGGCAGGAACCTCTGGCTGCAAACTGTTAATGTTAACATCTTTACTTTAATTTCTAAATACAATGTACTTCACCCTAATTTCTTATATGATGTTATGTCAGGATGTAGGATCAGCAGATCTAAGACATATTCTTAAATTTGTAATCCTACACCCATCACAAGTTCAGCTATATCACTTCTACATAACACAAAGCATCCCAAAAACAGTGTGTTTACAACTCTGTGGAGTGATTTGATTGCAAACGATTGCAAAGGGATTCCTAAGTGTCAAAATTTTACTGCATGCCATTTCATTTACCTGACCGTGCTCATAGTCACTGTCTGCCTTCGACTGATGTTTGAAACTCTTTGATTGCAAAGGTTCTCTTTACACGAGTACCTGAGAACATACTAATTAAGCATTTGTGGGCTTGATTACTAAAAATTATGCAATCAATATGCTAAACTGAAATTCATACTCTGAATATTCACTAATTCTGTCATAAATGGGACATCAAGATAATGAGAAACTTAATTGCTGTTAAATTCATCCAAATGTTTGACTTCTAGACATGCATGATTTATTGTTATTATACATACATATATATATATATATATATATATATATGTATGTAAGTATGTAAAAACAACACCTTATAATAAAGTGTTACTGATTATTAAAATTATTTTCAATGCATTTGAGTTCAATTTATTTTTACCAGGGAACATACAGATCCCATTGACTAAACTGATAAAAAATTGCTAAAATATCTGTGTTTAGCAGAAAACAGAATAACAGAAGTTTGTAACTGTCACCGACATCGCTTTTGTGGCTCTCTGACCAACAGCAGCGGGAACCTTCGCCAGCGTACTAAGGTTCCTACCCGGACTCATTTACCCCACGTACCTCGGCTGATTCGTGCCAGGTGTTCCGCATTATCGCGCCTTTATAAGGCCCCGACTTATCTGAAGTCTTATCTGCCCCTAGGTGATATTTCTGAGCGTTTCTTTCAGTGTTTACTTCTCTCTGTATGACCCTGGACTGTTTTCCCCGACTGTGATTACTGCTGCCTGCCTTATTGATTTGAGCCTGTTTACTGACCACTCTGCTGGATTATCTTTGCCAAACCCGTCTTCTGTGGATCATACCTTTTGCCTGATATCGTTTTGGACTAAAGCATTGCATATGGATCCGACTGAGTTTGTTACAGTAACAGCATGAATGTAACTAAACCGAATTTTCATTGTACTATTCTTTTTACTTTTCCTCCACACACATTCATAATCAACACAAACTATATCCCCCATGTGTCTCTTCAAGGGAATGTTTACTTGATGAATCTAAACTACATCAGGGCAGGTCCACTGCTGCGAGTTCAAAACTATAGAGACAGGTCAAATTAGCCAATTAACAATGATCACAAACATGTCCTAAACTGGGGGAGATTTTTGCTGAGCAAAGGTTTTCCTTTTACATTGTTCCTTTATAGCAAGGATCTTCTCGATACATCTGTGTCAGTCCGTATAAGTTTGTGACTATACTGCAGGTTCTAGCAAATGGCCTTGTAACTATTGCATTTGTTTGACTTTAAAGATCATCACTTGATATCACGTGGGTGAAAAATGACTTTTGAATACTGATAGACAAATTAAGTCAAGGACAACCGAGATAAACAACAACTCAATGAATATGTCTTCTATCTCCTTCAATTTAAATCTCATTGCACCGTCTCTTGGGTTATGTGCACAGGTGTCTTTGGAGGGTTTTGTATTATTAATGGGACTGGGATTGAAATCACAAGCTCTTTGCATCCATGAACCTATATCACCTTTCTCCTTCACTAGAGTCTTACCAGTGCCATTGCTGGCAGAATTTTAAAGTTAACCTCAATTTTAAGGAGAAAGAAAACAAACTAATGTATATCTATCCCAATTAAATAGTTATTTTTAAACCAAATGTCTCCAGGAAAGGTTAAGGATGGCACAACATAATTTAAATACCATAGATTGACTTGTTGGAAAGACAAGTGCGTCTCATCATTGAAATACAGGGAATTATGAATTCATTCTTAGTGATTCCGAGTCAGCTTCTGCGTCGCTGAGCAGGCAAGGGCAAAATGTACCTCGTGTATTTTATCGGGATGTGGCTGTCATTTTCTCTGTGTCAGCGAGTTACATCTCTACAGTATGTGGGCTTGTTGTTAATTTACATGCAGACTGTACTTCTGTGGATCACCACACAACATGTCCACGTGTGTCTTGTTCATGCTTGAACTGATGGATTGGCTACATTTCTGACTGTCACTCATTTGTGTTTTAGTTTATTGAATTTCAACTGACTATGCAGAGTTCCAATTAGAGGTAAAGAAGAATAATTGATGAGCGAAGGTAAGATTGATACCATGTTGAGTTTTCATCCAAACCATAATTTTAGTTATTTACATTCCAGTGTTAAAAGTATGTTGGATCAGCCTTAAATCTGACACTTCCCTCCAATTAACATGCTGTCTTGCCATGGTTTTATTTCTGTTTGTGTGTAGGTTTATAGCTTTGCTTCAACTGTGTGATAACCATGAGGGGTGACCAAAACAAAATGCAGAAATTCATCTGACCATCTGACATAGAGCTGTTCATTTAGGCTTTTTTACGCCCCTCGGCCCGGGCAAATTTTGACGTCATAGTTCAGATATTTTATGCTTCTCTTTATTTTAATATTTTAGACATCCATCAATTAGTGATTAAAGTTAAGATTGCCATGCGGCGCCGGTGAATACAACACGCAGCTAAAAGCGACTCCGCTGTGTTTGTTGTCTCTCCGCAGAGAAAGAGAGAGAGAGAGAGAGAGAGAGAGAGAGAGAGCTGCTGTCGGTGCAGCTGAAAAGTTCTGCGTTCAGATGCACGCAATAATCCTAGGAGCAAAAGTAAATATCATGAATGTGTCGAGGGAAAACAATAGGAAGACATTTGAATTATTACTCATAAACAAGTGTTTTCTGAGTCCGTGTCGCAAAGATGAATTTCCTGATTCTCCTCATTGATGCACTTCTAAAGAGAAGTCATTTTTACAGATTATTTAATTTAATTAATTTATTTTTGTTTTCGATTTTTTGTTTTCGTTAAGTGGTAATTAAAGCTGTCTATAGATATATTTATCATATAGTCTTTTTTGGCTGAGTTTCGGCCCTATATGTGAAGTGCTCCTGTTTAAGACGAGATGGCAGAACACGCTTGTTTTCTTTATTTTATAAAATCAGGTTTACTGTCAGTGGACACAAATAAAAGTAGACCCATTACAGTTCTGAACGACTCCTACCTTTATCAGAGAAAAATAATCAAAAGCTATAAAATCCAAGTACTGACCAGTGTCCTCTATGTCGTGCAGAACGCGCTTTATAGCGTCACTCTGCACAAACCATCATGTTGCACATTTATTCTTTTACTGTTTAATGTTTAAATATTGTTATGTTTGAACTGTTTTACCATGACTATCAATTTTTTTTAAGGCAAGTCGTGATGATTTGAGAAAGCTAAATTGATCAGTCATACTGAGCTTCTCTAGGCCAGGGCCTGGCTTGGGCCTTAATTTGAGGCACTTGCAGGGCTCTAATTTAAAACCCAAAAATATTTGTTAGCAGAGTATCTGAAGAAGGAGCTGTAAAGGTGGAGCTCTATTTAGGAAAAGGGGGCAGGGAGCAGCAGCTCCTTTGCATTTAAAAAGCCATGCACTAAAACGGCGTGTTTCTGCATCCACTCAAAATAGGCCTATTTAAAATAGATTTGTGGGATATTTTGAGCTGAAACTTCCAAGACAAATTCTAGGGACACCTGAGACTTATATTACATATTGTAAAAATGTGCATAAAAGGTCTTTTAAATGCAAAAAATGCTGATCGATGAACCATGTATATTTTGCAATTTTATATACTTCATCTTACAATAAGGAAAATCAGTAAACATTGAATATGTATTGATCTTCACTATCAAAACATTTACTATTAAAAATCTTACTAAAACATAAATTTAAGATTATTAAATAGTAAACAAAAAATGTATTGAAAAAAATATTATTGTGATTATTTAAAAATAAGAAATGCTCAATAAACGGCTATTACTATCACAAATAGATACTTCATATCTAGATTTTTAAGTAAAAACAAAACAGTAAAAAAATTCCACCACTGATTTTGTTAGCTGTGTAACACATTCAATCTGGTTATTTCTACCAATCATGTACTGGTTCTCCACAGCAAATGTGCTTGTATCGTTGGGAAACTCTATCCAAAGAGGTCTATGAGGAAACATACAGAAAAAAAGACGGAGGTTGTGACAAGCCTGGAGAATACAACATGCTCACTTCGCTGATGTAATAAGATAGTTTTTTCTGTAAATCTATTGTACTGTATCAGCACATGATATGAGTCACACTAAATAAGGCTGTGTTGCAGATGAAAATGCAGTACCTGATGGGAGGCAGCGCTGACGTGTGTGCTTGGTGAAACAGAGTGTACCAGTACAGCAGGAGACAGTATCTGTCCTGAACAGCAGAGCGGATCGCAGAGGTCACATCGTCCCCAAACAGCCAGGGCTCACGCCGCTTGGTCATTTTAGCAGAGTGTCCCCTGAAAAATGGCTGAAGAGCACCTGCTTGGTACCAGCGGACCAGAAGCTCAGGGTCTGGATCCTGCACAAAGCCCCCTACATCAGCTACACACACATCCAAATCATATTCAATCAGTGATTCTGAACCTTATGGTAGCGAAAACATATACCTATCAGAATTATGAGGTCAGTAAATTTCTCTCATGCTCACTAACGCTGTTTTTCTGGACCAAATGAATAGTAAAACAGTAATACTGAGAAATATTAATACAATTTATTAAAATATTTTAACACACGGTATAATATATTCATGTGATGGCAAGGCTGAATATTCAGCAGTCATTACGTCAGTCATCAGTGTCAAGAAACATTTCTTAATATTTTGAATGTTGAATGTAGCGTAACTATTTTTTCACACTAAAAAAGGTTAATTATTTAAATTAGTGCTGTCAAACAATTAATCAATATTAATTGCATCCCAAATAAAAGTTTTTGTTTACATAATACATGTGCGAGTACGTTTATATTTATTATTTTTTATTATGTATAACACTCATGCATGTATATATTCAAGATTTGTTTTTATTTGTATATATAAAATATATTTATATATAAAATATAAAGTATATATACTATTATTTAATATTATTAATAATATAATATACGTATCTGTATTTATAAATAAAAATAAATGTTTTTTTGATGAATAGGAAATAAAAATAGCTTATATACTGTATATTTGCCGGTATATATTATATATATTTGAAACTAAATGCTTTTGTAACCTTATAAATGTTATTATTGTCACTTTGTATGCTTACTTGCTCCATAAAAGTATTTATTTTAAAATCTAAAAGTTGAACAACTGTGTAAAATATATTTATCAACATTAATATTACAATCAACTGTACACAGTAGGGTAAAATATGATACATAAAAAAAAAAATTGTATGACATAAAAACAGTGTCATTGTTAGTCAAACCTCCACAAAACTGTATTCCTGTCAAACTCAGTGACAGCAGCATAGGTATTGAAATCTTCAAGTACTCCCAAGTAGCGACATTGTCCCCGGTCCAGATAGCACCTGTCGCATAAACAGTTGAGCGTTGCTATGGATTGTTTTGTTTGGCTCTATCAACACAATGGGCAGAGCCAAATTTCATCTGATTTTGAGGTTACCTAATCTTTGAGAGCCAGCAAAGAAAGAACGTGAAAGGATAAACGGCCTCTCCGTGCCACCTGACCGGGTTAATAAGCCCTCATATGTAGCCATATGCTGTGCAAGGGAAACATATAATAATCATAGTCTGTATCTATACTCCAGGCCTGGTTTGACTGAGCTTACCTGATAAAAGCCATATAAGTTGTGTAGTTCCCTGTGTTCCCATCCTCCGTGGTGCACTGCGTCTTTGGGCATTGTCAGCTCTGGCCCGTTAAAGACAGACGGTTCATTCATGTCGTTCCACACAAACAAAGATTCTGTTGAGCCCTAATGCAAGAATAAAGAATAGTCATCTACAGGACTAGGAGACAATTCATTGGTTTTTAGACCAAAATATGTCCCAGAGACCATTCAATTAATTAGTGTTTAGTCAATTGAAGCAAGAGATACAGTTAGATAGAATCTTAATCGTGACCAAAAATTAAGACTCACTTCATATTTGCTTAGAGAGAACTGTCTGGCGTACCATGACCTTGTCTTTGAGCTACTGAAGTCCAGATAACAGGATTCATCTGACGGAACAGTGACCACTTCTTTAAATGTGAAGGGTAAAAGTTTATCTCGGTGTAAATAATTCATTTATATTGTGTCTTACCAGGCCAACATTTTCCTTCATAAACAGCACCTTCTCTATTCTTCACAAAATGGCCCCCTTCTTTAGCTTCGCAGTAAAGCGGCCAATCAGGATCAATCTTGATGTGTGGATCACTAATAACAACCAACTAAACAGGCATGTAATAAATATTTAATACTGCATAACTTTATGCCTTTAACTTTCCAATCCCGCTATTTTACCTTCCTGTTCTTCTTCTGAAGGTGATGCTGCAGTTCTGCTGGGTTTGGAAACAGCTCAGAATCCCAGGTGAAGTAGCGCTTCCCATTTGTGTGCTCTATGTCCAACCATATAACATCATACGGGATACCGTGGAGGTCAAATCCAGCGTCCACCTCTTTCACATCGGCCTCGTCCTTATAGTTCCAGCGGCATTGGTGATAACCCAAAGAGAAGAGTGGAGGAAGAGCCTGGTAGCCTGTTGGCAGAGAAATACTGAAGGATCTTCTGTATAGACCTACAGACAAACAATTTCGCTGCCGTCTACAGAACTTTCTCTTCTAATTCTGTGGAAGCCCTACATATTGCTGTTGAAGAGTACTTAGCTGGTGAAGTGGATTTAGAGCTAACATACGATTGGTTGAGACAAGTTCAAAGCTGTTGTATATTACTCTACAAATATATACCTTTGTTTATGTCTGTGATTTGCTTGGCAAGCGCTTTGTTAAAACCACAACCGTTTGTGAGGAACTAAATTGTCTAGCAGCAGAATAATGTTTTATTTAATATGATTACATTTTATTTGCTTTGTTTTATTTTGTGAAACATTGCTACATATGGAATAGCCATTTTATAAAAGCAATAAGCCCCCTGAAGCTGTGGATTACAGTGAATTTATAACAGCATCGTGCCTAACAAAGCACCTTAGCTGTTATAAATTTATTGTAAACCATGGCTGCTTGTGGCTTATTGCTGTAATATGAACACACTGGTTTGTACCGCAAAATCCTGCACTTTGGTATTCTTCTTGATTTTACTGTATCTATAGCAGTTAATAAATTGTAAGTTAGGGAGTCACACATTTTGAAGAAAATAGCTTATTGTTATGTTAAAAAATATAGTGAATAGACTTATATTACATACAAAATATACTAAATTAATCATGGTCGGTGTAACAAGGGGTCTGAAGGGAGCGGATCCATTCACAGAACTTTATTAGATGTGGTCATAAATAAAAGGTCGAACAACGGCAAACAGGCGTGATGTAGGTAAAACACTAGAATAGTCCAGTAAACAGCAAGGGTTCGTTCACTAGGCACACAATATCCACGGGGGCAAGACAAAATCCAAAGACAAGGCGGAGGTTGGTACACAGGCGGTTAATAGACAAGACAAGACAAGGCTAGGCTAGGCTAGGCTAAGCTAGAAAAAACACAGGGGAAACACTTTGTACAAGGCAAACTCATAAAACTTATAAACTTATAAAGCAAGACAACGAGTTAACAGGGGGAGGAGGAGCTAATGAATTGTTATGGTAACTAACAAGGGCCCACAGGACAAGGGAAGCACAGAAACAACGGGGAACAAACACTTCACAATAAAAGTCCACACACACCTAGACAGGGGAACACCGACAGAAATCGTACCAGTCAGTACCTGTAAGTTGAGCATACTGAGAGAACACCTGGGCAGCTGTGGGTCCCAGCAAAATAAAACAGTCGATTGTGCCGCTCTCTGATATCCATCTCACATCAGTTTGTGGTGAGATCTTGCTTTTCTTCCCTGGTGGCTCATCCTCACCCTGTTCAGACAACAAATGAAACAAAACACGTATGAAAATGCACATTTTTTTCCCGTTTTTTATTGATTTAGACTATTTAATATAAGCTTTCAAGTATGACATTTCTGCCACACTACCATAACTGTTTCCAAAAAACGTTTGTCTATATAACAGAACTGCACCTCATTTGGTTTTGGGTTGTACTTGACGTCAACCAGTGTCTCAGAGGCGTTCATCCAGAACACTCCAACTGTCCTCTTCGGCTTGTGAGCTAGCAGGAAGGGGACAGAACCATAAAGACCCAACCTGCTATTGATGTCATAGCCAAACACATCCAAGTTGTACAGCCGATACGCCTCTGTGACACTGTGAAGTAAAACAAACTTAGTGTTTGATTGCATAATGCAAGAGTCTATTCGGTTTAGTTCGTCTTTTAAGTATAGTTCTTAACCACATTAGTTTTGAATGAATCTGAGATACTTTATGAACTACCTTGTGTCCTTCAACAGCATGCTATCAGCATGTTCAGGAAGACCATACGTATGCTTGAACCCATGGAGGCTTAAATCCATCCCCACAGAACTAGGACCTAAATTGAAGAACATCAGCAATAATACGTTATAATGTAACTACATAGAACCAGAAAATGTGGATTGTTAGCTCATGTAACTCATAGGCATGATGTTAGAGTGTCCGGCTGGCTTGTATGGTGTTGCTTTGGGTGGTTATATGTCAGAAGTTGTTTGCATATTTGTGGTGCTCAAGATACACACCAAAGTTAAGGCAAGGCCTTATTGTCTTATTGTGAAATTTTACAAGCAAAATTCATTTAGGTCCATTCTTCAATGTCAAAGCACAGCCCACAGACAAGTCCCTTTCAAACCAACCGCTATCTATTGGTCAACATGTTATACTCATGTAAAACTTGAACCAGATGTTAACCCAGCTTACTAGTTGGTAGTAGCAGAGACAGAATAATAGAGCAAATAATAAGATCAGAAGTATAAAAAAAAAAAGATTAAATATAAACCTGTGATTAAATGAACTATTTATGAAAATAAGCAATTTAATATTCACTTCTAAAGAACTGAATCTCCTGGAGCAGCGATGGACGTCTGCTCCATCTCTGCTACTACCCACTAGTAAGCTGGGTTACAAGATGCAAAATCTGCATGGGGAAATTATGCACCATTGAAAAATTCCCAATCACAACGTTTCCTGTTGACATGACTGGATTATGCCGGCAAAATTTTGCCAAGCAATGGTAAATGTGACCCACCTTTAAAGTTAAAGTCTGTTCACATTAAGAAAGCTAACTATCTGTATAACAATTACTATATTAGTGTCCACACCAACATACAATAACATTCTGTTTATTATAAGTGTGCTCTTTAGTTTTGTTATCTGCCTCTTTAAACATTCAAGCTCTTTAAAGTCAAGTGTGTTCTGACTGGCAACATTTTTATCATTCAATAGCTGGAAAAACAATGTTATGACAGTGATATGTGATATGATATCACTCCTCTGTGTTGTAATTGTTACAATAGTTGAGGTGTAGACTTCACTATTCTTAACGATTATTAAAACATCATAGATGTATCGTTACAGTTATTGCCTTGATATAAATGGGTTTTTCAGGGTTTGTTATTTTGAAGGGTACAATCCCTAACAAGCAGTATGCAAATATACAAGTTTCATTACAGTTCAAAAATGTTACGGCGTTTCACCATTTGCTTTGATGTCCTCAAACTGTCTGAAAGTTTCCTTCCACAGCCCACATCGATTTTCATCGTCCTTTTGAGATGGAAACACGTGATTTGTCACACATAGAAAGCTCTCTCCATAATACATTCTCACATTAAAGCCTACATTCTCACCTGGCATGAATCCGAAGATGACCTGGAACAAATTTATATCATGTTAATTGGGAAAAACCAACATTAGCAAGCATTTCCAAATGGGTTTTTGAGAGTATGAAACAACAGTATCATATATTGTTCCTTATACCTAGTTGGATCTTGAAGAGTCTCAAAGTAGAGCTTGTTTTCTGGGTTAAGAGTGACAATCTCCTCTCCGTCACAGGAAATCTCCACTTTGAAAGGAGAACAGGAAACCAGCAGCTTGTACTGTCCCAGACCCCAAGTTAGACATACACAGTCTTCTCTCCTCCATTGAATTCTCAATCTGCAAAGCAATAACAATGAAAGGAGGAGATTTGAGAATGAGTATTTTACACCTGTTGAGAGTAATTATAAAGTCGATGTCTTGCCTCTCATATCTCAAATCTCCAACCAGTACATCTGAAACATGGTAGCGTGGTTTTATCGGCTGTAGCTCATCAAGAGACACTCTGACTGTTCCGCTTTTTGATGCCCGTATTTGAAGACACAGCCGATCCTGTAAGGTGCAAACAGTTTCTTTCACTGTTGTGTTTTAATATTTTTGCATAATCTTTAAAAAATAACCTACTATTCCTACCACAAATATGGACATCATTTTTGTTCACTTTGTAATATTTTACACAACCTCTAACTACCTGAAAAAATCTTTAATAACTCCAAAGTTTTAATGGTAGTGTACAAAACCATGGTCCTGAAATATTCATGATGTGCTATTTACATAGTACTGCATTAAACATGCTATAGACAGTATATATATGAGTGATTATAGAATTGCGGGGTACATTTCAAGTCAAGTCAAGTAGGCTTTTTTTGTGTCCAACAATTCTGTTACCATAATAGTAACAGGATTGACAGTATTATTTAACTTTTTCCACTTGCTGGCATAAATGACACATGATGAAAAGACCTTTAAATAACCCAATGTGAGATCAGTTATAAATTCTGTTTTCCTATTGCTATTGTGGTAACAGAGTTTAACGTGTTGTCTATATAAGACGAAGGAGATCTCGGAGACAAAGGCAAAAATAAACAAAAGTCTTTAATAAATCAAAACGTGGAGCAGTATCCAATATAAAAAATTTTTACATAGACTTAACGCATGGGTTGACGAACAAACTGAATACAAAAGACATGGGTTTTATACACTTGGGGACTAATCACAAGACAAGACACAGCTGGGGAAAAACACAGGTGGATGAAATAAACCAATAATCACATACAGACACAGGAAGGACCAAATAAGGGCAAACAGGAAATCACATATGAAAATGAAACTAAAACAGGAACACATAAAAACGAAACTAAACCTAAGAATACCAAAAAATGCAAAAACACAGATAAACACTGAACAAAACAAACCAAGACTGTTACAACAGCATGTTCAAAAAACCAGTGGGCTGTGGAGGAGTCCACTTCAGCGCATGGGATGATTTGAGAAACTTTTGTGCAGTCTTTAACATGATAGTATCCAGGAATATGCTTTATGTTAGAAATGTGTTGCGGTACATAACTTTTTCCCTTTAAGAGATGTACCTTAAATGTACTTTTTTTCATTTTTCAGTGGTTAGTATAGCTATTATTCTTGTAAATGCTCCTTTTACATTGCTTTGCTTTTTTGTTTTTGTCTAAAATGTTAGACTTTTTTAGCAGAACATATAGTGCAATACACAGTACTGGCTTTGTTGCAGTCTATTATTGGTTTACTTACTGCCAATAAGCGGATGTGATTTCACAGCCTGTGGCTGGATGAAAAGACCCGCTGCTAAACGGATGGATCATTCAATGGATGATCACAAACAAAGTGTGTGTGCAGCACAAGTTTGTGTGTGTGTGGACGTAGTTATCCTGCAAATGATAAATGACTCCTTTCCCTGTGCTGTAAAGTGCGAAACAAATACAGTGGCTTTCAGTGTGATGGAGAGCGAAGCTTCAAAATGAAACCATAAATGTGAATAATGTAGTTCATAAACTAGGGTGCATTGGAAGAGTTCTGAAAGCTGTCTCGTTTCAGTGAGGTTTAGATTGATCTACAGAGGCTTTCTCAGCAAGCCTTTGGTTATCTGATGCTTTTTTTTTTTTTTACAATACAAAATTTCAGTTGCTCAACTTCATTGCCCAAGAAATATACATTACTTTATGATCATAGCACACTTTCTCTTATGGAACCATAAAAAATGTACATGTTACCATCAACGTTTAAAAAACACTTAAATGCCACTATTTTTTATTGTAAAATCTATTATCTTACCAAAGGCTACACTTTTGTGGTTCAATTAATTTTGATATTATTGTGTGCTTTAATAGTTATAAATTCTTTAAAAATGTGGTTTAACCCACTTACAGTAAGTGTTTTATGTAAAAGTTTTCAAAGGCTTTGACTGAATCCTGAGGTGTGAATGTGGTATTTTGATCTGACATGTGATTTTTTTTTTAAATTTAAACTTTAAATTAATTGTTATGAGGCATAACGGAAAGCCGTACTTGTATATTCATGAATATAGTGATGAATAAAGTCTCTGAGAGCTGTGTTGCGGGTCACTGACGGATAGGCTGAAGTGATCAGTGACAGATAAGCCTCACCAGCTCTTAGAATCCATTAACCGAGGAGACATTGCATTGCTTTGAGACTTTATCTATCCTTTGTAAAGCGAATAGAAGATTGCAAGGCATTCAAGGGAGCACTTGGAGTCACTTTGTACTTGGTACAATTATTCGGTCCCAGAACTCTCTTCGAATTTTTTATTTTTTTTAACCTCTGTCTAACAGCTGAAAATGGTTTCAGTTATGGTTTCAAATAGGTGTACATACACATGTGCTTTATAAAACAGCTGAAAAGCATCCTTGTTGGAAACAGATTTATTTAAATTCTATTCATGGAGTTTATGTGAAAACTTAATTTTTCAGTTTTCTACGTGAATGTTTAAAGTGCCCCTATTATGCCATTTTAAGGGTTGCTAATATTGTTTAACAAGTCTCTTAAAACAGGTTTATATG
>JAUCNO010001540.1:17206-29057 GCA_032353835.1 Enteromius viviparus | reverse complement strand
CCTAACAATTACAATAGGGTTTCTGCACTACGTGCACGAACCCCTAAAAATCCTAACAATTACAATAGGGTTTCTGCACTACGTGCACGAACCCCTAAAAAAGTGTTTGTACATTTTATGTATTTATTTGTATTTGGGTGTGTTTAATATAGTAAATATATGCCCCTTTTGGGAAAAAAGATGACCATATACTGGCGAGGAACCATATTTAATTGACCTAAATTTACAACATTTTAATTATTTTTGTCATAAAAGCTTAATAGTCTTGTTATAGCCTCCGACAACATTCCAGTGTTGAAATGATGAATTTCCAATTATTTCAGTGAGTGCCCTATAAAGGGTTAACCTCTGAAACATGACTCAATAAAACTACTTGAGTGCAAAATTACAGTTTTATCAAAGCAGTCATCAGATCTAATAACTCTCATTAGATTTTTGCAAATAGGGGCAACTTATTTTGCTGGCTTTTTTTTTAAGTGTTCTTATTTGGCAAACAGGGTGCAATATAACTTACTGGAACAATAATATTACCCATGGGTCCAGGTTTTGAACTTACACAAAGTTGCGGTTATGTTTCCAAGTGGCGTTTTGCAATCCACTGCAACAACTTTTCTTTGTTATTTATGCCTACATTTATCTTTGCACATGCAGTATTTATGGTCTGTTCTCTAGCTTGCTCGTTGGTGTTATTTGTCTTGTGAGCTATACAATTGTTTTAATTGTGACAATTACTAGAGCTCATTTCACTAAGCCTTATGTAATAATACTGGTACTTTTCACAAATAAAGTGATAAGCATTGGAGGCAGAAATTCTGTGTGTTGTGTGTGTGAAAGAGAGAGATTGAAATTGTTTAATAAACGTTTCTATGAGGTAAGTAGGCTGTATGTTGACCTATATGGTCAAGAAGGTTTTATCCAACAATCGAATTCAGAAAAACTTTTATAATTTACAATTAGCTAAACTCATAATACTTATACATTTACTAAACCAAACTATTTAGACATGACAGAATAATCATATTTAGCCAATATTGTGCACAAAAGTACTAATTTGAAGACTAGCAAAAACTCATGACAATGACTGCAAATAAGGTATTTCTAACTTTAATGATGACCATGTCATTTCAGTTCAGGCAAAGAAAGAGGAGGAGATGTGTATTTATGAATGCAGTTTTATTTACAATTGGAATTGAGATTTAATGACAATATAATGACAATGAGTAATATAACATAAAATATAGTTCCAAAAATATACATTTGACATAAGTCTCAGGTTCACAGGGAATAGTTTACTTTTGTCGACTAATAAGTTCTCTCTGTTGTGTGCTGAAGCTCCTATAACACTGCACATATTATTTCACTTATCTGACATAACAATTTTAGTTCATGATTTTCTAATAATTTACCCCATAAAATTGAGACTGGAAACTCAACTAAAAATCAGTGCGTTTAATGAGTTATATTTTATAGTGCTGACTCTATCCAGTACAATCTCTTCAATATCTCAGTGTTGTTTCCATGGGTTTAGTAAAAACGGAGAGATAATTAGATCCCTGTTGTGGCACTCCACAAATCATAGCGAGCTCAATAAGTACAGCTGACCAATATCATGTCTGTCATGTTTGCAAAATGAGATCTTGGCCTCAGAATGACCGGCTTGCTCAACACCAATCTTTGACAACCCATACAATCTGAATGCTGTACTGTAGGAATCAAAACTGTTGATTTCTTTGATGACATGTAATGACTAGTATGCAGCAAATGTTTCATTGTCCAAATGTAGTTGAGACCGTGATGTACTCTGGCATTTAAAAACAAACAAACAAAAAACCCTCCTTTTGTAGTTTTAGTGTGCATCTCTTAGGATTTCATTATTTCTGAATTCCTGATGATGACTTAAAATTTGCATAGCCGAATGTTTTGACAACTTTCAACCTTAGGTGTACAGAAACATGTAATATGTGCCTTTGTGGCATTTGGATTGTGTACCGTAGTAGCATATTAAATTTAGTCACCATGTGCAACTCAAGGTCGTTGTCAGGAGAAAAGGATATGCTGGCTCTATGGAGAGAGAGAGGCGAGAAAAGCATGATGGTGTTAATGTTGTGTGCTCCACCTTCATATGAAGTATACTGCCAGTTTTGTCTTGACAATGTGCCCGACTCTCTCTTCTGTCCCGTGACAAGATCAGATCTTATAGGCTAGTCAAGCTTATACTGTGGAGCCATTAATAATAATAATAATAAAAGGTCTAATATTTTGGTTTATTTATTATACTCGTAACATGGAAAAACCATTGTGTAGTAAATACACATACTTGGAAACGCCAAAACAATTTGAAAATAAATTGACTGACATAGCTCAGGCAACAAAAGTACACAGCTGAACTCAAGAGGCCCATTTTTGTGCTACGTACCCTGTCTGGTTTATTAGTTGAACTACACAAGCTATTTTCACACGTTGCAGTACTCCAATTGCAGGAGCAACATAAGATAAATGGTTCGCAAACTCTTCAATTTTATGGTTCATCTCCCTTTAGTATCACTATAATTGTATAATAGATATAACATACAAAAAAATCATTCATTTACTTATCCTTACTGTATATTGTCCTAAACCCAAAATATTGTATTTATTTATTTATTTATTTATTTATTTATTATATTATTAAGTATGATGCATTATGTGGTTTGGATTTAAATCATTATATCTTATGATTAATATAACAAAAACAACTGTATAGCTGGGCAGTATGACCACAATATAAAAATAGCTTTTTTTTTTTTTTCTTAATTATATTTCATATATAAATCTGGTCACCCTGTTTATGAATGCACTGCATGCTAGCCTGCTCACAACAGGGGTTGAGTCTTTAATAGGATCAGGTAATATATGATTTTATTGCATGACAAGATGCTCACCACTGTGGGCTCTTTGAATGGATAAATTATGACTCTTCACATACCATGCAGCCCACACAATTTGAAAGCCTCTACATCAACATCATGAACCCTTCAAGCTGAGAGATGTTGTTGACTTGAAGGTAAACAATCTGGCTTAAGTAGAAACTGGAACATTTCCTCTAAGGATGATCAGTGAGGACCCTCATGCTGTTTCCAGTAAATGAAAAAAGCACAAAATTAAACTCAGAACAACATGCTCAAAAATTTTAGATATTTTACATGAATTCATTCTGTATGCTCAGTTGATGGGCATTTTAATTGATGCATTCAGGGTTTTGATGTTGTGATTTTAGTTACTCATTTTATTTATATTGTTAACTGCGATATTAAATAATGGATGTCATTGCAAAGTTAATGGTGCCCTCTACTATTACGCTATTTGATTTTTCACTTTTTTTTTTAATTATTTGTGTGTGTGAAAAAAGTATATTTCTTACATTTCTTACTTGCATATAATGGTCTTTTGTACAATTAGCATTTTCTGTTCAGCAGGTTATTCACTAGATTAATGCTCTCAGACTGCTCCTGTAGTTGCTGGAGACATTATCCTAAACCACCTTGTTCATTTTTGGCTACAGAATTATTCATTTAGCCACCATATCCACATTTTTATTGAACTGCACCCCGAGTAAATCAGAACGTTGGTCCAATTAGCTACAGTATAGGACATTGTGCAGTTGCAGATTTGTGTAATTTTTTTCCATCCAATTGAACTAGAAGATCATAGCATGAAATGGGGTTTAACAAGCCAAACAATAGAGCACTTTCCCCTGCTAATGTGCATATGAACAGTTACGAAACAAAAAAGTAATACTTGCACAGCATTTTCAATTGCCTTCTGTATTGACTGAAAATCCCTTTAACTAGCATGAACTTATTTTATGAGGTGTGTGTTGAGAAATTATTATTCTCTATGGGACTATAACAGTGGGCACTAGTGTCGCAGTGGCTCTTTGCCTTGGGTAGCAGACAGTACAGGAGAACTAATTAAATCTCACAAAAAAAAACAATCCAGGTTTATTGGAAAAGAAGGACACTTCTAGACCTTGCAGAGATGGAGTGATTCTGCAATGTTTCACTCAGCTGATGGCTCAATTTTCCCATGTGTTCCCCTTTGAGATACCTCTGCAAATAATTAATTACACTTCACAGTGTTTACCGATTGTTGAAACATTGTTTGCATTGTAAAACACTCAAATTCACGTTTATTTAAATAAAATGTTCTCGTGTTGCTCCGAGTTTTCTTTGCCTTTTCCTACATCACTCTGAAATAAAGCAAAGCCCCTAGCAGCATCCTAGGATGATTTTAAACCGGCTTTTCTGCTAAGATCAATACACCACCTTGTCTCTCGAGTCAGTGTGTTGTGCACGCGCATCTGTTTACTCAAGGCGAATTTACAGCCATTCATAAATTTCTCTGATATCCAGAGTGAGAAATGAATACCTTTTTAAGCAATCCAAAAAATCTTCGCAGGTTGAAACGGAATACGACATGTATGTGCAAACTTTGCTCTATTACAGAGTAATTTTAACACCCTACTGATGCATAAGATATTCAACACCACATGCTGACAAGTTCAATTGAAATGTTTTTATGTTTGTTTTTTTAGAGGAATTTTATCAGATGAGAAATTCACAGGATTATTAAATTATTGTGTTGGACAACGAAGGGCTTTCGAGCTGAAAACCAGTGGTATATAATCAGGGTTCGAATTAAAACTCCATCTTGTCCTGTTTCTAACTTCAAACAAGTCGACGCTAAGGCTACATGAACACTGAGCACCATGGACAGCGCTAAAACGTATAACGCGTAATGTGTCGTGCGCCAGAACCGAGACGAAGCAGCTGCAGATGTTTGTGTCCTCTTAACCTGGATGTTGCGCCCAGTAACCCCCAGGAGAGCATACGGACTTAGACGTCAGCTGAGAAGGAGGTACACTAACGTCAACACAGTAGCCTACAATTTTGCAGCATATGAGGATTGTAACCACCACACGGTGGAGCAAAGGGACGCCAAACTTTATTCCCACTTTTGAACCGATTAACCGAGCAACAAAGTTCAGCAATAGCAACACTTAAATTCTACTGCAAATAACTATCTTCTATATGGATCGCAGTCTGTTTTGTCAAAACGCCACATCACATTAAATGTTTTGCTTTGCCCCAGAAAACAATGCTGTGACTTTCGGTCCATGTGTACTCAGAACGGATTGCGATGATTGCGTCCAACTTGAGTGTGATCAGTTGCAGGAGGGCAAGCAGCGCGCTGTGCCTCAGTGCGGTGGATGAACATTTGGAGGCGTCTTCCTCCTATCGCAACCTCAGTCCCACCGGCCACTTGCTCGTAGCGGTGACCTTGGGCTTCATCGGCACTTTTGGATTCCTCAACAACCTTCTGGTTCTCGTGCTCTTCTGCCGCTACAAGATTCTGCGGTCCCCTATCAACTTTTTGCTGGTGAATATTTGCTTGAGTGATCTCCTGGTTTGCGTGTTGGGCACGCCGTTCAGCTTCGCGGCGAGCACTCAGGGGCGATGGCTCATCGGCGACACTGGATGTGTTTGGTACGGCTTTGCCAACTCGTTGTTTGGTGAGTGTTTTGCGGAATGGACTTTCCACACCTGCTGTACACTGAATTCAGTTCATTAGATGTTTTTTTCATTCAGTAAAGATCTTAACATTAACGAATCCTTCAAATGATCAAAAACTATGTTAAGCAGTAGCTAAAGTATTCA
This sequence comes from Enteromius viviparus, assembly GCA_032353835.1. Lineage (NCBI taxonomy): Eukaryota > Metazoa > Chordata > Actinopteri > Cypriniformes > Cyprinidae > Enteromius > Enteromius viviparus. The sequence continues at coordinate 23,361 of JAUCNO010001540.1, read as the reverse complement.
TTTGCAAGTTTAAATTTACGACTATGAACTCGCATGACATTTTTGTGCTGCGGCAGCTTGTGCATAAAATAAAATAAACCACATCTGACGCGCTTTTTGAACTAGTTTAAAAGACAAGTGTCAAGTTTTTTAAAAAATGGCATCTATTCATGTTAGTTTCATACACTTTGAAAAATGTGCATAAATATAATAGCCTACAAGCTGTTTTCTGCAAAACTCCAACATTCATTGGTGTTGAATTTGTGTTAGTAATATATAAGTAATATTAAAAATAAATAGTAATAATAAATAAACGTGTATACCAGCACCCAGTAAACATTTAATTTGCCAAGAATGCCTAAATCATTTTTTCTTATCTACATGTCGTAACTTTTATGCGTTAAAAAAATTGCATATAAATGCAGTTTTGAATAGCTTCTTGCATCCATTACAAACAGACAGCCAAATAAAAATACACAGCAGTTTCAGTACACAGACAGAATTGCAGCGTACAACTGCAGATGAGTCTGAAGATTCTTGCTGAAGGCAGCAAATCATTTGCCCTGGTAAATTTAGTACCTTCAGCTAAAGTGATTCTCAGTCAATAGCTCAGTGATGAAACACCACTTGGATAGCAGATTTCCAGGTGCCTACCTTTATCACATATTAACTGAAACATATTAACTGAAACGAATTCCAAAACTTACAGGAAGTAAAATACTGTTTTGGGTCATTTACGTGAGGGTTTGGGTTTGATAACTATCTGCACATCTGTGAGCTTAGTGATCCAAAAAATTGGTTAGAAAGTGCACACTGCGTATAAAGTTATTGTCTCTGAAATGAAAGAGATTTTGTTTTCATTTTTAAAAAAAGTCCAAAGCCATTTACTGGTAAAGTCAAACTTGTTGGTCTTTTCACATTGGTATGAATGAAAATGCAAATTCATTGCTCACAAACTCAAAACACTGCTTTAAATGAATGCAACCAATCACTGGAGGGGCTTGGAAAATCTAATCATTGAACGAATCATTAAACAAATAAGGTAAACAATAAGGCCTCCTAAAACCAAAATTTTAAAAGTGTACAAATAGTATTGTATCACAATTGTGATTTGGCAGACTGCATGCTGAATTCGTAAATTCAATGAAAGTGTTGCTGCAAATATGCAAATGAGAACATGCACAGTGTAAAACGACAGTTTATGGATACACTTTCGGGTTTTGCATATGGTTTACATTCACATACAGCTACATTACACAATGCATGAAAGGCAATATTGGAAATGGCATAATAGGGGCACTTTAACTTGGTTAAGTATAAGCACTACGAAACATGAATCAAGATAACCAAGGGTTCCATTTACCATGGGTATAGACTGACCCATGAGATTATTTTAAATGTGAAAGCCCTATAAATAACTCGAATTAACAGTAAAAGACTGGAGAACCTGTTTTACAGTATGACTAGAGGAGGATCACTACAGTTCTATTCTCCAGTAAGTCTCTTTTGAGCAGAGAATGTTTTTCTTTTTTTTTGGCATCACAAGGCTGCCAGTGAATGCTGCAGAGCAAGACAAATCACATTTGATTGCTTTGTTTTGGGGAAAATCACCTCTTGGCAGCTTAACATAGCCAGAATATTAGATTTTGAATCCACCTTAGTATAACTTGAGATCTTATGCAGTTTTCCAGATGCTTACTTTATCTGATTAATCTACTTTGAGATGTTATGTGGACAGTTTATCATGAGAATAAGCAAAAAATGTCTTCTTGTCTTCAATTTGAGGATTCAATTTGAAGAAAGTAATCAAAAAGTAATTTCATACTGCAGCACTGTGTTTTTGAGCACTGATCCCAGAGGAACACTTTAAAAAGTCTGACCATGTAGTGCTTTAAAATGTAAATTACATCTCTTCTTAACTTAGAAGAATTTAAATTGTCTAATAGTTTTATTAATATGGTTAATAAGGCTGTGGTTGCTGAGCATGCTAAATATTACAATAGGAATCTAAAAAGTAATACATTACGCAAATCAATCAAGTGTGTGTATATAATTTAATAAAAGTACCCCCCCCCCCCATATTGTTCATAACATTTTTAAGATTTCACAGAAGAGCAAATAATTGAAAGGCTGAGTGTATCAGGCCAGGTTCTTTGGGGGTGATATGGAGTGCAAAGGACCCTTAAACTAAATCAATAGCACTGTCAGTTAAAACTGTAATAATGGCATTTGATTGCAGATTTGATTCTGATTCTGGAGCCTGGAGTGTATTATGACAGAACTTTTTTTTTTTGGTAAACTATCCCTTTAAGGGGTCAAATAACCATGCTAGCCGTCTAAGTGTGTCTAGAGACCTTAAGACCAAGATGTTTTTATTAGAATCTCAAAGCTGGGGTATTTGGTATATACAGCATGGTCTAGAGCAGGGGTCACCAAGTTCGGTCCTGGAGGGCAGTTGTCCTACAGAGTTTAGTTCCAACCCTAATCAAACACACCTGAAGCAGCTAATCAAGTTCTTACTAGATATACTTGAAGCTTCCAAGCAGCTGTGTTAAGGCAGGTTGGAGCTAAACTCTGCAGGACACCGGCCCTCCAGGACCAAACTTGGTGACCCCTGCTATAGAGCTTCATTTTATGCATTATTTCTTTGTATTTTTATTTTTTTTTAACCATTGTGCTTTGCCCTTTATTGAGTTACATAAGTGCCAAGCGTTTTATCAGTAATTGGAAACGGAGAATGAAATCGTCCCTTGCACTCATTTTATTCTGAAAATCACACACTACATTGTAATTGCTACTTCTGTAAACCTGAACTTCCCATGAAGACTTAAAGCCAGCATTACAGCATCTCTGTATAATTTTGGGTTAAGGATTATGTCCACCAGACACTGACCAGGCATGTTTCTTAAGAATATATGGACTGTAAGCACAGCTTTTGGTGTAAATTACAGATTCATTGAATAAATAACTGGTTATTGAACAAAACTATCATAAACTTCACAAGCAGTGCATATTTGACTGTTCTGACAGTAAGGTAAAGTACAGCACAGTAAAAAGTTGTCACATACATCCTGCTGAAAGAAAAAAAAAAAACACCTTCCTATTAGATTAGATTGCTGTTGGCTCGTTATTCTGATGGTAAACATAAAAAAAAGCAGGAATACAAACAATTATACAAGGCAAATGGCACTCTGTAATATAAGTGGCTGATTATAGCATTGTGTTCCATTTTGTGTTGGGTCAAGTCGTATGAAGACATGAGGATGTTATGACTGAGTGGAAGTGAGCCGGAGTGCAGAGCGAAACAGTAATGGGTTGTTATTCCTGGCCTTTGAGATGAGGTTGATTAGCACTCTCGCTGCTATAATTATAAGCTTGCAGAGGACCATTTGTCTGTTGACCTCTGTCTGTGCAAAGCCTTCAGCATCTTGTGTCAACAGATGATAAAGAGGAAACTTGCTTCAGATTTAGTTTAGTGCCATTTTTAACCTTTAAAGCCAATTTAACCCTGTTTTCGTAGCCATTGTTGCTTGAATGTTACAGTTCCAACCAGTCAAAAACTAAACAATGCTTGGTTCTTTAAATTTCCATCCAGTTTCACAGACTTTAATGTTTGGAAATTGTAAAAAAGACCCTTAGTTTTCTTTCTTTCTTTCTTTCTTTCTTTCTTTCTTTCTTTCTTTCTTTCTTTCTTTCTTTCTTTCTTTCTTTCTTTCTCCTGAAAATGTATAGATAAGCAGGCTTTGCCACAGATCACATGCTCCTTGTGTGCTGTGGTTGTCCAATCAATGTGTTAATCATGTAAATATACAAATAAGCCAGGGTTAAGAAGTGTAGAGTGTGATAACGTTTACTGCATTGACGATAATTACAGTAAATTACCCTGTTCTTACTTTTCAACTTTAAATTTCTCATTTGTTTCTTTTAGAAAAAATAGACTAATGTATGTGGTGAACCAACTTAAGGGGTTCTGCAGTTTGGTTAATGATTTGGCTTAATCTAAAGAGAACACTCTTATGTTCTGAGAGCTTTCTATGAAATCGGCACTAGTGTAGAAATGTGATTTCCATGTGGAGGGTTTCAGGGGAAGGATGTGGTTAAATGTACCAACACATGACATGCAGCAGTAATACACGTCTTCTCTATGGAGATCTCTAATAGATGTGCTCTGATTGGTTCCCTGTGCAGACAGATGGTTCAGCGTTTATAGGTTGGTGAGCTGTTTTGCAATAGCATGCAATGGTGAGGAAAACAAACCCAAAGCTGGTTGTGTAATTGCATAACTTGATAGGTGCAGTCATTATGGACTACCCTATCATTCTGTCAATATGATACTTGTCGAACACATTGTGAAGTCAACCCTTGGTATTTTTATAGCATGTATGAAGCAACTCTTAATACCCCTGCCAGCATAGTGGTGAGAAATTAATTATAAATACACTTGCACTTTATGGTAGTTCAAAGTAAAAAATATAAAATCTAATACAGTTTGGCAGTTTTTTCCATCGTCTGTGTGTGCTTTGTTTGTTTTGTTTTGTGAGTACTACAGGTACTTTGTTCCATTCAGTCAAAATACATCTTCCCATAAAATCTAAAACTTTAATTACAAAAGGGAACAATGTATGATATCAGGTCAAAATGGTGACTCCAAGGAAAATGTGCACTGACAGTAACTCGCATTTACTTTTTTTTTTTAAATAATTTGCACTATTGAGTCATGTTCCAAAATAACCTATTTAGTAACTGTTAGCAGAGACCGTAATGATCCTCTCTATCAGTAAGCATAGCGTCATTAATATTCCACAGCTTGCCAGGAGACAGTCAAACATTTACAAAGTTAACATTAGCATTGGCTTTTTTTCATATCAACTTGAGTGTGAGCAGTGCAAAACTACTGGATATATAGCAAGTAGGAATATCCTATATCCATGGCATCTATATCTATGGCAGTAGCATACTGTTAGCATAACATACTAGCATCAAACTCAATAGCAGCTTACTGGGTTTAGAAAAAGAACTGTTGTCTCTCTTTAACAGATCGTATTTTGATTGATGTTGATTTGTGATTATAGTCCTTTAGTGGCATGTGGGTTGTTGTGAGCCATTTTAAGATTTCAGCAACAGAGTTTGGCTTCATTCCCAGAACAACTTCTGTTTTTTTCCTACTAAATTTCCCCTAGGGTATCTCCAGCAAACAAATAATACTGGAATAGGATGAAATAACTGGTAGTTTGATTTTTCCTTTTTGGGCTACAGTCGTGAATGATTCCTTTAAATCATGCACTTAGTTGATGAAATGTGGCATTACTTTTCTAAGCCATCTAAAGGTTTGCCCCAGTTGGACAATTTTAAAAAAGTGATACAATTCTGTTGACTTGGATTGTAGGAGGAATCAAAATCCTAAACAGTGTCCTAACAACCAACCTGAGCCTCTCAGCAACTTTGTGCTATATCCTCAATTACAACATCTTAGCGGCTGTGTAGCTACACCTTCATGGACCGCATGACACCTTGGCATCAAGGTGCCAAGTTTTGCACAGGCATGCATTCCTGTAGCATGAACATTAGATCATGGTTCTAGAAAAGGTCATAGGTTTGATTCCCAGGGAACTGAACTTGTGTACCTTTTTAAATGCAGTAATACGTTGCTTTTGGATAAAAGCATTGATCAAATGTGTAAATTTAAATTAATTTCTTGGGAATTACTGAATCCTGTTGACTTAGTGTCTTGCACAACATTACATGCATTCAGGTTTAACTACTTTACTAAGAACTTTGTAGTAGTTACCAAGTCTTGTGTAAGGACTCTTTCCAGCCCTTCTGAAATGCTCCAAAAACTATGATGATCTCTGACTTGAATAATGAGTTTTGAAATTACCATGCAGTCCGTGATATTTCTCAATGTTCGACTGTAAAGATATCCATTTTCAAAATGTATTTTCATACTTCAGATTACCAGCTGATTAAGAGAAGGGGGGCCTAACTAGGGTTGCAAAATTCCCGGAATTTTCAAATATGTAAACTTTCCATGGCAATTAACGGGAATTTATGGGAATAAACTGGGAATTTTCAAAATTGAAGGTTGGCTTATGGGGAACCTAAAGGGTCACAACACCCCCCTGTTTCAGAAGTGCTTTTTCACACCTCTGGTTTGAAAAACTTTCTGAAAAGGGGCA
>JAUCNO010001540.1:0-14238 GCA_032353835.1 Enteromius viviparus | reverse complement strand
TACAGATAACCCAGGATTCCGTTTACCCGGGGTTTACGATAACCCTGGGTTAACAATTTCAAGTGTGAAAAGCCCTAGTGTTTCCTTTCATAGCTATTCAAAGATTTGATAAAAAAAAAAAAATAATAAAAAAAAAATATATATATATATTTAAATTCATTTATTTTTTTAAATCAATCTTTGAATAGCTATATATAATAACTATAACTATATATTTAGCTATATCTTGTTAAGTGTTAAAGTCTGATTTTGTGGTGGCTGTGCATTACGATAAAATTATTTTAATTTAAGTTCTAAAGGAATTTTTAAAAGTGTTGAGTACAGCTGTAACATTAACCACATCTGCTTTAAATATGTGAAAATGATTGTTTGTTTAGAAAAAAAGTAGAAATAATTCTTAAAAAGTTATATTACATTAATAATTGAAATAGTTGCAATCAGGGTTTTAAATTTGCTTTTTGTAAATTATGTTCACTCATTTATGTCTTTGGGAAGTTCATGCAAGCCAAATCTATGTCTGTTAGGGCAAATACTGAACTTGTGAGACAGAATGAGATTATGTATATTGCAAAAAGCAAATAAAACACACAGAGTGCACATACATGACGTATGAATTCTGGTTAAACTTATTAGTGCATTAGCCCATTGCATTCCTTCACAGCATGATTCAGCCTAGTAATATGGATTAAGAATGATCACATAATTCAAGATATGGAGGGACCGAAAATGAATACATTTATATAATTTCAGAATGTTTAACAATATATCACACGAAGAATGACGTTTTGTCTTAAAGAATCAGCATGGTTACAAATGTGATATTGATTTTATGCAAAAGCTCAGTAAATATGTTAATATCAAGAGAATTACGTTTTAGACCCTATTATTGGCTGTTATTTCGGCAACAAAAATCTTTCCAAACACAGCCACAGCACTGCTGAATCAATTCCTGAAAGAATCAACTGTTCAAATGATTTGATTCAATAACAATGACTCGCTTAACAGGGCCTTACTGCCACCTACTGGAGGTTTTAATTTTACATTTAAAGCATCTTTTCATTTTAAATAATTTCAAATATCAGTATTCAACATGTTTAAAATATCAAAATATTATTTACTAATTTAAATGGTTTAGTTCCATTTTTTTCTTAGCAGTTATGAATGGCTGGTAACTTAAATTTAGTAGCCAAATTGCCTGGTAAGTGAAAAAGTTCATTTAAATCCCTGGTTGCAATATTTATTACATTTTAAATTAGAGAACTTGTAGTGACTTCTGCCAACATGAAAAAGTCAGTCATGTCATGTTTTGATAGTTCTCAAAGTGATCACTGTACATCGATCATTGTTTTTTCACAAGGGTCACTGTTATATAGCAACATATTTAGAATGCAACCACTGAGTGTGGGATTAATGTTCTATGTCTTTCTACTGACCGTAATGTGGCAGGAAAAAAGCTTAATATACAGTACCCAATATCACTATATCTCACATAATTTGTGTCACACTCCCAGAACGACTAGACTGAAGGCATGTTTCAGAACACGAGGGTATAGAGACATGTGCTTGTCAGAAGAGGCTGGAGATGTGTAGATATAATTTCTAATTAAAGAACAATTGTAAACAATTGTATGCATGTTTCACCTTAGTCTGGGGAGCATAGCCAACGGGGCCTGAATTGGTGTGATTCAGCAGTACTTTGAGACAGCTCAGTGTAGGACATGACAGAACTCTGAGTTTGGCCTCAGGTTGTTCATGGGCCTACAGAGACATTGGATGGGCATTTGGACATTATCAGTCCTGCTGCAGCTGTGTGGAGGTTACAGTCTGGGCAGCACATTGCCTTGGGCGCAGACTTCTCGCACACAGATACAAAACCACATGCTTTTTACAGCCTAAAGGACTAACACTCCAACCTACAGGGGAGAAAAAAGCTGTGTGCAAAGAGAAAAGGGAACAAATGCTCTTGTTGGTAATTCTCTGCTGAAAAGCAAAACTTTTTTATGATGTAGCTTTGATAAGATTTAATTACGGCTGGTATTACAGCAGTTCTAAATGCGACTTTGTAATAGATATCTGTAAACTCAGTAAGTGACAGTCTCAGGCTTCTTTTGCATAAGGTTACGTTAACTCTGATTGGTGAAAGAAACATGTAATTAGCCTCCTTCAGAGCTCAGTGCATTGTTTCTCATGATTACCTAGCACCTTGTGGATTGCAGACTGAGAGTAAGCCTACTATACTTGCAATGGAGTGTGTGTGTGTGTGTGTATTATTCATGCTTGGAGAACATATTATCCTTGTATTAGTATAAATTTTACCTGGCAGAATGGAGTCATTAGCAATCCTTGAATATCTGGCCCACGTTTTTTTCCCATCCTGGAGTTTATTTCCAAAAAACCACTAGGGTTGCAATTTCTGTAGTTATCAATAGAGTTCAGTGGAACTTGTGACTATAGCTGTAAGTAGCACATGCAAGCAAGTTATAATAAGTTTTACACTGTATGTTATGTCATAGCTTGTTTAATAGTCTGTATATTAGATATTAATAAACAAAAAAAATCTAAATATTTTTATTAATTGAATAAAATGTAATGCAGTGTAACCATCAAGTAATTTTTTACTCTTTGAATAAATTTGTGTTCATGTCTTAATTTTCAGAATGTTGTGAAAGGTTTATTTAACCCCTTAAGTCATGTTAGCCAATTGTTCATGTTTCAAATTCATGTTAATTACGGGATGCCTTTTGTTTTGAAGTATGCATAAGATGTGTCTGAAAGCTTAGACAGCTGGCTTGTTGCCTAGTGCCAATTCACTGCCAATGATAGATTTCCATTTCCATGTCAACCAAGATGACAGAATAAAATCCTAAAATGAATAAATTTACCAGTCAAATGGCAGTCAAGAAATTAACAGACCTTAACCCTCATAAACGCACATTATTTTCAATGTCAACAGTAAAAAAAAGCCAATACAAGTGCAGACGAAAGTCCAGTAGGAGTCACTGGAATAAGCAACATAATTAGTGCAACTACTGTACCTGACTTTTTGTGCAATGCGCTCATCTCCCATATACACAATAATAATAACGTGCTTAAATATACAGCTACAAGTTTTAAATCTGATCCCATTATTGCACTAAAAATCTGTAACTCATGAATCATCCAGCTTTCACACTAGATTAGCTAAAAGTGCAGGCTCATCTGCATCAACACCAACACCAGCTGATATTGCATCGTCTGCATTGCATTTTAAAAAGCTTAATATCTGAACAATTATTAACCTATCTTTTCATTGAGAACACTGTAAGGTTTAAAAAAAAATATATACATTTTGCATTTATAAACCTTTACAAAAATACAAAAATAAGTCTGGATTTGTTTCAAAATATTGGGTTCCAACCTGACAATGGATCTGAATGCATTTATGAAGGTAAAAGTTATCTTGTGTTTAAAACATTGTTCAAGTTGAGTATAAGCCTGTGTGTGTGAGCAGTGATACATGGGAATGTAATGACACCCAAACCCCATTTTTGGCATTATCAAATACCTTTTGCATTTCAATATACGCAAGACCTGGACTAATCATAACTAAAGTTCAAGGGAAATAACACCACGCAATCTTTGAGCACTTAAAAAGAAATCATTCTCTTGAAAGCATATTTCCTATTCATTCACTGTCATTTTATTTAATTAAAATCTCATGTGTTCCCATATGGCACGAGCTGCTTTGACTGTCACACACTGAGGCAAAGAAAAATTATCCACCTGTGAGAGATCTTTTAGTATATGTGTTCTTTTCAGAGTGAGTGACATTTGAAGTACAGGTTGTGTCAGGAACTTGACTCATTGTAATCAGGTTTTCAAATGGTGACAGTGTGCACATTAATATGTCCCATCATCCATATCTCATCAATAAAGCCAGTGCCCCATGCCTGTAATTTACATTCAATTATGGTGTGTCTTACTCCTCAGTTTGTTAGGCAGAAATTGCTGGCATTATGGGTGACAGCTTCATCTCTCAAATAATTTCCTGTGATTTCTTCAAGCGGAAGGTCTTTGTGTACAAATTGTATCAGAAATATTTATTCAGATGGCAGCTGACTGTTTCTTGGAACTAAAAACTGTTTGAATTTACAAGTTGGCGAATAAGCCTCACATGGCAATAGATTGTTCTGGAACTGGCCTGTGACAACAGAATAACTGCAAATAATCAAGGGTTATTACAGTATAAAGAATGCAGTTATGGAATCAAGATATCTATTATAGAACTCCATAAAAAAATCCAACAAATCCGATTTTTAATGCAGTATACTATAAACTTACATATTTATGGAGGAAAAACAGCATCATTGTGTCATCCCAATTAAGCAGCAGTGATGGACAATATCTGTGTGCAGCATTGCAGCTCTTAGACACTCCACTTTTCTATTCCACATTCACAGCAGTTTTATGAGATTGCGCCTGCTCTAAATTCTACCTACCACTCTCATTGAAAATGATTTGTGTCAAGGTGCCTCATCACACTTCTGAGCCTACTCACTTGCAAGAGGCCAAACATGATGGGCAATGGGTATTATAGTATATATTAAGTTGCCACAGTCTTACTATTTTTTTAGGTTTTCTGTCTCCTAGTGTAATTCCAGACTGACTCAATGATGGTGAGATCAAATCTCTGTGTGGGCCTTACTATCTGTTGTGGGATACTTTGTTCATTCAAAAATCACGACTATTAAAATTTACTTAAATTAAATTCAATTAAATTACTTATGTTCTAATTCAGTTTAGTACCCTGGTTGTGAGCAGAGATATGCATTTACAGTAAAACTCCATTCCATGTATAAGATTTGTATAACTAACCATGACTAAAAAGAGAATACATACTGTTCCCAGTTGCAGGATAAGTCGATTAATCTATCTCTACATCCATCAAAAACAGCTTTTATGAGGGTTAATTGGTTAAGTCAATTTTCTAATAAAATCTTTCGTCTGGAGAAGACTGAAGCAATGTCCAAGGCTGAAATTGCGATGCTGTGTGTTGATCTGTAAACACTTTTTCACAAGAGCAGAGAGCCAGATGATCATGTCAAGCAGTGCACACCATCTGCGAATTTATCTCTCATCCAACCCCCAAATGAAGTTGTGACACATTTGTAAGTTCCTGCAGTACATGGAGAGAAAAAGCCAATAGTTTTGGACATGACTACTGCAGTGACAAACTAATTAAATCGATGCAGTTGGTTTGTTGTGACTGATGTGTGATGAAATCCCAGGTCGCTGGTCTCAAGGGGTTTAGGCTGAAACATGCAGTCTGAATCTCTAGAAGAAGGCACGTTCATACCTGGAAAAACAACTATGCATCTACAATGAATGATAACATGTTGTTTATAATAAGCACCTACTGCATTTCAATTGCATTCTGCTTTCAATTCTTGAATTCTTTAAAGCTGAAGGGTTTTTTTTGGCTGCCAATGTTTATATTGTTTTTTTAGCTGAAAAAAAGCTTTGAAAGTATGTTTTTTACATATTAAAGGTTTGTTTTATTACAGAGCCCCTTAAAGGACGGGGTGGCGCTATAGCCACTGGTCGGTGCATAACATCAAAGAACCGCGAGAGCGTTTGCCAGCTGATGGTTCCATATGTGCGTTATGATCGCTCTCGCTTTCGGTCGCAGCAGCGATCTAATGATGTAGAACTGCTCCATTACGGAGCCGTCTAATACACTGGAAGCTTGAAGTAAACAGAAACTGTTTATCTGAGCTCAACTGGTTATGCTAGAGAACGCAAACCATTTTGCCAGACAACGTAAAGTTTCGTGAGAGAACGGATGGCACTCCAGCTCTCCATTAACTGTGTGTATGTTTAGGTCTGTTTTCATTCATGGACTCTCTGCAATGAACACATGTCTCCGCCCACTTGTTGTTTGTGTAGGTGTTTGATTGTTTGCTCCACCCCTCTGACCTACTTTCACCTGTATAAAACCCCACTGTGTTTGGGTGTTGTTCACGGTTGATTGTTTAGGTTACTCTGCCTAGTTCATTCGTGTTCTTTGTCTTAGCTTAGCTACCCATTGGATTATTCGTTGACGATCTCTGCCTGGATTTGGTTATTTCCTCTGTCTCTCCCCAAGGACCCTGTTTCACGGCATTTCGACCCTCAGGCCTTGTTTTTCGCCTCTGCCTTCGCCTCTGTCACCGCTAATGTTTTCTGCTGGCTCTTGATCTGTACTGCCCTGACCCTGAGTATTGTTTATTAAAACGTTTGCATTTGAACTCGCACGCCTCGCGTACTCTCTATAGTAACACAGATGGCAATCTAGATGCCTTACAAACGTTGTGATCATAGATTGTATGGATGTGAGCTTTTTTCCATCACCCTTGTAAGGCACTGCTTTTGCAAGGTTCCTTAAAATTGATTTTTACTTAAAAGGGGTCGAACTTATTTATCCTTGATCACTTTCTGTCAGCTTTGTCGAAACTCCTCTCAGCTAGCCTGTTTTTCAAAGTGAAAGTAGCCTTTTAGTTTGCTGATTCACTAAACTTGTATTATCGGCTCAGAGCATCGGTTCAGATCATGCTGGACTGTATGTGGAGAATAATTTAATGAGCTAATTTAAAAAAAAATGGGATTTATAGTTTTTTTTTTTTTTTTTGCAAATAAACTTTTCATATTTGTATCCTTATTGTTATTTTACTTTGTGTGAACCAACCAGGTGACATGACCTTTTGTGTAGAACACTGTGGCTGTTTGAGACAATAATGAGCACAAAAGGCAACTCCTGCTCATTTGGTTAGGTCAAGTTTAACTCCCTGTACATAACAAAAAGTCCGCTTCCAGTCTGCTTCCAGGTTCTATAATTCTCTTAATTTGCAGCAATCAAACAAATCCTCACATCGCAAGATCCTTTGCGCAGAGGGGCTGAATCGAGTCTCTGATTGTAATTTGATGTTAATCTTGCATCTGGTCATCATGTGGGTCCTTGGCCTTCTGCCGCAAATTTGTGAAATTAGTCACTGAGGCCATGCTAATTCATTTAGGGTGTCTGCCTACTGTGTGTTTGATGACTAAAGAACATACAGCCCTTTCTCACACAACCAGAGATTTTTGAGATTCATTTGAGATTTCAAATTAAGTGAACAGAGAAACTTCAAAACAGTCTGGCATTTGTAAAAAAATTCAGTATGAGACTGGGATTTGCTGTATATGATGTCATTATTAACTTTCTTGCATCTCCCGCAGGGAGTATCAGTTGTAATTCCTTTGGGAGCTGCACAAAGGAATCAGGGCAGCGACTTGAGCCGATTATTAAATGTTCCATCCGACCCACTTACACATAATGCATGTACAAACAGATTTTTCAAGGTACAGACTGTTATTGATTTTCTGGTTAAAGTCTATATTCTAGTTAAACTTTTGGTTTAACCTTAACATTGTGTTGAGATGCTTCAAAGCTTTTGGAATATTTCTGTACAGTATGTAATCGGTAACACTTTACAATAAGGTTTATTAGTTAACATTAGTAAAGTATGTTAGTTAACATGAACTAAGAATGAGCCCACAGCATTATTCATCTTAGTTTAGCATTTAATGCATTATTAAAATCGCAGGTGTTGTTTGTTAACATCAGTTAATGCACTATGAAATAACATGAGCAAACAATGATCAGCTGTATTTTTATGAACTAACATTAACAAAGATGAATAAAGAGTGTAATAAATGTAGTGTTTGTTGTTCATTCATGTTAATTAATACATTAACTAAAGCTAACAAATGACACCTTATTGCAAAGTGTTACCGTGTAATTAAAATAGAATAAATATTTAATTAGATGACAGCTTTTGTATCTTTTTTTCTGAGATTGTACTGTAAAATGTGCACTTCTATGGCAGTATTACAGACAATTGCAATTATTCTGGAATACAAAAAAATATAACTTGATTGTTTTTGGTCACACCTTATCTGGTATTACTAAAACAAGACCAAATAATTTCTAGAACTTGCTGACATAGTCAACACTGCTTTCGTCTGGACAGAATTAATGTAATGTACTATGTATAGCATGCTTACGTTTGAACTAAATTCATATATGTTCAGCTTTATTAATCACCCATGTCTGATTTGCATAACAGTATTCATCATCTTAATGAGTTTGCTACTAAAATTTTAGTGTTCTAACAAGTTATGATGGAGTCACACAGTGCCAGTGAATAATAATCAGCATTTTAAATAGGATTAGAGCTAGTTTAATGTCAGCGTAAGTGTGTTTTATTATTGGAATGAGATTTACTTTGGTAGGATGTAGTCTATTTGGCTATTTGGAGATTATGTACTGATTAACAAGAGAAAAGAGCAAGGAACCAGGAACTATCTGATATGCATTTCATTTGTTTTCCATTGGGAGGATGCAGATGTAGAGTATTAAAAAGCTTGTATATACCAAATCCATTATGAAAATGGCTCCAAAATTATTAGATTGATCACAAGACTTGCAGATGGTCACATTTAAAGTGGTGGCCTCCAAAGACTCAAAACCTATTCTCGGATTTCTTTAAATTGCAAATCTAATGCAGCAGTCGGTAAGTATTTACCTCTTTCAGTAGTGCAATTCTTTGAGAAAATAAGGGTGTATTGAAGCATCAATAGATATAAATAGCTCTGCTTTTGGACGTCTTGGTAAATGGACATCAAAATTACAGAAGTGCTGATCTTTGAAACATAGAATGAATGCTATAACTGTTTTCTTTCCACTTACAGGCTCTTTAGGCATCAGAGATTGCAGTGTTTTCGAACAGAATGCTTTTTCTGTTTTTCAGCATGACTTTAAGAGCTTCATTTTGATTGACATTTTTACTTTTTAAAGAGTAATGCTTCCTTTTGCTCAGATGGCTTACACGGCAACACCTCCACAAACTGAAATGCTGAGAGGCATGACATACAGTATAGGTTGATGAAGTAGAGAACATGTCTACAAAGATGGAGGCTGAAGAAAAAGCTGTATTTTCTTGTGACATGAAAAGCCCAGAAAGGCTGAAAAGTCCCCATGACATCACATTCAGGCCAAAAGAAAGAAGATTGGCAGCTAGTCCATGTATGGGGACACACATAGCTAAGGCTGCGACAAATTTCTCTTTACTTGGTTTCTCTTCCTCTCTTTCTTTCAGTGAAAGTGAGCATCTGGCTATGTCAGACAGCATAAAGTAAATGTTTATATAGGAACAAAATTCAAAATTCTCTGTATTGATCAAAAAGAGTTGCATGGAATAGAAATTAAAAAATCCTGCCCTACGCCTCACTTACAGCACTCTTTGTACCATAAAGCACAGCAGTTCTTGCCGCAAGCTTCCAGAAAATTTTTGTTTGTTTTCATCATGAATGAATTTTAAAACACAAACCAACCATCTCTCGAGTGAATAAAAAACTATTATTTAAAAACAAAAAAGCAAATTGGACAAAAATACAAATCATGCTGGCTTTATCCGTTTGTAGGCACTGGTTCAATTCAATCCAAAGCTATAAAAGTATGTGTAAATTAGAGATGCTTAATCACTATTAATGCTGTTTTAGCCCTACATCACTCGTTGTAGTAAGAGCTGCCAGATTAACTGAGATAGACTGGTTTGATATGGTTGTTTATTTGTATTCCTGCCCTCTCTTTGGTAGAAGCATAATTTCTCTTTTTGCTGGAAAGCAGGTCTTATGGATTGATTTAACATGCATTTCTTTGTGGAGCGTGGTGAGGCTTTGGGTTAAATCTTCCTGTAGATCAAGCAGTAGAGCCAAAGTCAAGGTCTTGGATTTGATTTCCTGGAAAAGCAATAACTAACAAAATGTGTACCCAGAATGCAATGCAAGTCACTTAGGATAAAAGTGTCTGCCGAATGCATAAATGTACAAATGAGCATCCCTATTGTCTACTCTTTATAAAGGCCAGAGCTCTTAAAGTGGGAACTCTGGAGTGCGCAACTGTTGCTGTTTAAAACCTACTTAGGGCAATTAAATGTTTTATTTTTTGTATGGTGTTCTCTTTCTACAGCGCCTTTCTTAAAAGTAAAAATACGATCTGGAATTTGTCTTTTGCTGGTTCAAAATGGCAAATACCATATGATGGGATCTACATATTTGAGAAAACAGCAGTATGTTGTTTTGCTTAGTTTGATTTTACGAGTCCAACACAACCACAATATTAATACAAGAGTCTGAAAGTCAACTGAAGTAATCAGCAGTAGTGTCTGACTGACATTGAGAGGTCATAAAATTATTTGGAAGATTGTTTTCAAAACAATTCTAGAGCCAATGACAGAAGGCTTTACAGAAGCCTGCTGCCATACTAATGCAATATAATTGCATGTGTACAGGCCTGATGTCTCAGGGCTCATGTTCTGTTTCTGAGTATTCAGCAGGTAAGCCTATACATGGTCCAATATAATTGCCACTTGGAGAAGTGTCTCTCTGATGATACGAGATCAGGCCGCTAGCACAGATTGCATAAATCCATTTGCCCCCTGTTTGAGTTCATTTCTTTTCCTCTGATCTACTCCAGAACCCTAATTTTGACTTATTACATGGACCTTAAAGCATAAACGTCTACTCAACTAAGGGTTGCTGTCTGCATAGCAGTATCTGTTTTATAGCTCTAGGCTAATGAGAACCCTGAGGACGACTGTGTGCCTGTCCTTTGCTGAAGACTTTCTCTTACTTTTTCAGATACCATCTGTCTTCATATGGACTGCAAACTACACTGAGTTGCTTACAGGTCCGAAGACAGACTATCTGATGCTTTTGATGTAACCTGGCTTAGTTTGAGAATGAGAGCAACTTTACTTTTACAATTAGGCTACTTTTATTACTTTTATACTTATCGTGATGATGTGGATGTGCAGGAAAGTAGTCCCATAAGAACTTCAGCTGGTGGCAGCTGTAATGTTGTCAGTTTTAGTTTGCAAAAACTAGTATTTCAATAATCAGTTGAATTTCAGTCAGTTGCTAAAGCTTGCTCAATGGCATGCTTTTTGTTTAAAGGCTGGACTGTTACAAATTTCAATATTTGCTCATTTCCAATTGACAATTTCCAGTCTCTGCTTTATTTTGCAATGACAAATATGTCATTAACCAAACAATACCAGCATAAGAGAAAGTCTTTTAAAATACCAACATAATAGAACATTAGACATTAACAAGTCTCCCTATTTCTTGTTTTGCTAAAGAAATGCATTAAAAAGCACTAAATCTGAACAAAAACTTCCCATATACCAAGCACTGTGCAAAGTATGATGGGAAGAACTAAACTTATTGCTACTTGAATGAAACGTAATGAAAACATTAAGTCGCTATTGTGCCCTTAAGTACTGTAAATCCCCTCACCTCACATTGCTCCTGGTAGCATGTATAATAAAATAGCAACATGTAGCTGTTGCATTCTGCATTTTAATCAACTACTGTCGGGCAAGTTCAGCACTCCCTGTGCATGCAAAATATTCTCTCAACACCATATATTGCCTGTCTTTATCTTCTGACCACTTATGGCTACGGAAGGATAACATGTGTTTGACGAGATTGTTTTCTTGACCCTGAGTTATTTTTACAGATCCCCAATAGCCTACTATCTGATGAACAAAAAATGATTTTAGTTGTTTTGCTCAGTTTACTTAAATAAAATAAGCTAAGACAACACAAATCTTTAGTTTTTTACTCTGTTGACATTTAAGAGAGTTTGTTTATGTTGATCCTTGAGGTTACCATCATGTTGAAGTGTAGACCAGCTGTGCTAATGCCAGTGATGAGGCCATTTTTACTTGATCGCTATATGTGTGCTGCAGATGTGCAGAATATGTTTAGCATGTGATCAAGTGTTATGATGTCTGTTATGTTCCCATAAGTTGAAAAAAAAATGGTAACCAAAAAAACAACAACAACAAGAACAACAAATAAACCAGTACAGCAACAGCAATGGTTGAATCAACAAGAGTGAATTATGTTGAGGGAACATTCACAGAACATGTCAAATGAAATTGGCTTGATTTCATTAAATTAGTATAAACTCTATTCATCAGTACAATTAACTTACTTTAAGTTCAATAAATCGGTTCAAATGAATGGAAATAGGTGTATAAGCTTATTAACTTTTTTTGAGTGCACAAACCAATATTAATTGTTGTAAATGTGATTTGTGTTGTATTCTTTAGCTGAGAATAACCTGATCTCACGGCAGTACGTACGTATTTTACGAGGTGGCTAATTCGTACGAATTTGTACGACCTCACTCATACAAATTCATACGATTTATTCTAAGTCGTGCGTATTTTACGAGATGGAAATTCGTATGAATTTGTACTAATGACCTAAACATAACCCCGCCCCTAAACTTACCCATCACGTGATTTTAGACAAATTGTATGAAGTGAAGTCATACGAATTAGTATGAATTGGCACAAATTTGGCACCTCGTACGAATATGTACGAATTGCTCGTGAGACTGTGTTGGAATAACCAGTGCTCAATCATAACTTAATCAAAAGTGTTTTTAACTTAGCAAAAGCAATTTAAGCTAGTTCGCCCAAAAATGAAGATGCTATGTTTATCTGCATCCAAGATTTAGGTGACTTTGTTTCTTCAGTAGAACATATACTGCCAGTCAATAGGACTTATGTCTTTGAGAGTCAAGAAACATACACTGATAAAAACAAATGAAACCCTACATTGAGGTCTTAAGGAAATTGCATAGGAAATTGAACACTATTTATGTCATTTTTATTTTACCTCTGATGTATAACAGTTCCTAAATGTATCCTCACAAGCCGCAGGGTTTAAATTGTTTTTGTCTGTTTTTTTAATGAAGCCCATTGACTGCCATTATTTGACTGACACACTGCTCTATTATTTTACCATGTGCTTTTTATGTGGTTTAACATCACTGTTAAAGTGCAAGTAGCATCACAGTACAATTAGGTGCAACATACTACACATGACCTATTCTGACATATTCTATGATCTGTTGGCCAGCAGATTCTCAGCAGCTGGATGATTTCCTTTGTTTCTGGCTCTGTATAGATAAACCTCATTGTAAACAGAAAAGTGTAAATATTAAGTGGATGGTTAGAATCTGGTTAAATCCCAGAGAGATTGTGAGCAGATTCACATAAAAAAAAAGTGCTGCAGATTTCTTTAGTATTGCACTGCCTGTCAATCACAGTTTTTCCCACATCCCTTGAACTTAGCTTATTTTTTATTTTGGATAATTTAATTATGTTTTACCAGTAAGGGCATTGCACTCATTTTAAAACGTCACCATGTTTACTATCCATTCCATTTCCCCCAAAATAAATTCTGCCAAAAACCATCTGCAAATTCCACCTGGGTGTGATGATAAGGCACTAATCTTTTCTAAACTCCAAACCCAGTGAACTTCCAATGTTAATAACAAAACACTTTACAGATTCCATATAAAAATTACATTACTAGTTGATAATGCACAAAGCATAAAGCAAAAAACAAAACTGAATTGAAAAGAAAAGGATTGATTTTTACTTTATTTTTTACAGAGACTGTTGGATCAAAATGTCCACAGTAATACAGGCAGTGGACATACTGTAGATACAGTAGGTTGGATATGCAGAAAAGGCTTGTGCACTTCATCATGATTGTTCAAAATAATATATCCTGAGCAGTGTGGAAAAAAGGGAAATGGGCTGAAGGAAAATTATTTTCCCTCCCTGACAGTGTGGCACATATAAAGGGAGAAATGTAGCATAGCACTATGTTATTTGCTTATCAAGATGCTGATATATATATGCTTATTTTATTTGCTATGACTGATATTGGTCATAATAGGTTTTACAATAAACACAAACATCCTCTGCTATTGACTGCTGCATAGCACATAATCTGTGAATGCCCATAGTTTTCTGCAACAGCAGCAATGGGCACATGACCAAAGGCATTATTCTTATTGATTAGATTGTTTTCTTCGCAGTGTGATTGAAGAGATTAAAACAGCTGTCAGGTAAAAATAAATAAATACATTAAAGCAATGAAAAAGTTATTTACGAACTGAACAGTTGTAGGAACAGACCTGAAATTATTTTTGCGGAGGTCAGTGTGATCTAAAACAGTCCTAGACCCTACTGACTTTTATTGTTTGGAAAAAAAATTGAAGCCATGACAGGAATTACATTCCCAGATAGCACACGTACGTCTGCAAGATGTCTTTTAAAGATCTCTTGATCTGGAAAGCATCTGCTGACTACA
>JAUCNO010001539.1:26135-49331 GCA_032353835.1 Enteromius viviparus | reverse complement strand
ATGGACATCTTGGATGACATGGTGGTGAGTAAACTATCCTCAAAAGTTTTTTTGAAAGTGAACTTCTCCTTTAAGTCAAGGGAGAATTTATGGTCAGTTTAAGTTATGAAATGAACTGAAAGCATAATATCATGCATATTTAAAATGTGCCTCACCATGTATCCAGGTGGTCCCGGTGGACCTGGAGGCCCTGGTGGTCCAGGCTGTGAAATCATCTGAACCTGTAGACAGTCATAAAACCACAGCTAAAGATAAGCTATATTCTTAATTTTAGAATATTAATAAATCAATTACAAAATGTGAGTGCAGCTGTACTGACCAGATTGTCTTCTAATATAGAGTCTCCTTTCTCTCCTTTCTGCCCATCCATTCCCTATTACATTCAAATTATACATGATAATATGACAACAAATAAGTAAGATTTAGAAGATATATGACTTTGTATACTCACAGAGGGACCAGAGAGGCCCATTTCTCCTTTCTCCCCCCTTTCTCCAAGTTCACCAGGCTCTCCGTTGTCTCCTTTTTCACCCTGATGATCAAATCAGTCCAAATATTGAAGAGCAAATCATGTGCATAAACCTCAGTTCTAAAAAGGTGCATGTCCTTCCAAAAATATGTGTGTGTGTATATTAAATACAACAATAAAACAACTGATATTCTTCTAGATGAATTGCACCAATCACCTTTTCGCCATCAACCCCAGCAGGGCCGGGCAAACCAAGTTCACCCTGTTAGGATAAATAAAACACACAGAAGTTCAGAATCAATTAGATCAGTTAGTTCTAGCACAAGCTTTGTGTGACTTTAACATACAACAGTCATGTAAACAACACACTAACTGAGCCACTCATATTCACCTTTGAACCTTCTTTTCCGGGTGGTCCCGGGGGTCCAGGAGGGCCAGGTGGTCCCTGTTAGTGAAGCAAGCAAAACGGACATAATTAAAGCTTATAAAATGGCCTTTTTGCATAACCACTTTGCATTGTGAGAACCACAAACCTCTGATAGACCTCATTTTACGACTGCTATAAAGCAGGAAATGTTGTTCCAATATAATTCTTCATGTGAAATCTTTTGGAGTATGAAAACAACATCCTGAATGATACTTCACAATGTTGATGGCCTTCTTTGAAGGAAATTTTGCTGTTCTTTAGACTGATACAAACCGTAATGACGCCTGACCTTGTTGAATTTCCTAGTCACCATACTCAGTGTCACACATTGTGGTTCGATAAACATTTCAGACTGATTTTCCTGTTGATAGAGATGACCACACAGCCTTGCAAATGTCCAAAATGATCAAATTCCTAATTTTTCCTATCCTATTTCTCAATTGCAATGTGACAAAACACAGAATTTCAAAGAATGGCATTGGCTAGAAGATGTAAACAGACATTATAAATCTAACCACAAGAAGCATTCATTAAACAGCCCAGATTCTCAGAACAAGAACAACAACATTTACAACTAACTGCATCTAATTTCATCAAATATGTTTTGGTACTTTACACAAAGCCTATGCGTTTTAAAGCATACTTACTTTTAATAACTTTTTACATTTCATTGTATGCTTCACACCATTTTACAACATAACGCTGCATGCATGCCACCGACTTTGTTTATAATATGCATATTGAATTATTTCAAATTGAAACCATAATGACTTGCTTTAATTCACAAGCACACACAGTGAGTATTTGTTAAGGATAATTAGGCAGCACATTCAACTGAAATAACAACTCATGCTATAGTACAGTTACCGAAACACTGATGGTTTTGATGGCCTGCCAGAAAAAAAATCAAGCCTGACTGATATTTCAGATCATATAATGGCATTTGGTTTTAATATAACTATGAATTTATAGTCATCTGTTGTTTACATAATTGCATTACAAGAAGTCTAACCAGTAACATCAAGTTTACATGAATCCAGATGACCCATTGGCAAAAATAACAGTTGTTGGGAAGGTTTTGTTAGCAATTATCATCAATAAAACTACGGCTCACCTGAAAGGCATCTAAGAGTTTGCCATTAAAGTCAATGATGTCACCGGATGCTGATGTGCCTTTTTCACCAGGGTGGCCCTGCCACGATCAAAACAACTGTTACTCAACTGATCACACATATGCAAGTATTCTCAGATGTGAAAGGTGTTTCTCTGCTTTTATTTCATCCAAAGCAGCATACATTGCAATCAAGATATACATTATATGAGTTCATGCATCACCTCAGAATTGAACCTATGATCTTGGCATTGCTAGCAAAAAGACATTTGTTGCAGTTGCTTGTTTATTTTTATTATTTATTTATTATTGAGTTTATGTTTTTAAAGGTACACTCGATTTTTATACATTGTATCCTAATTGTAGAATACATCAGTATTTTGATATGCAAATTAGGTGTATTATATATATTTTAAAAATAATAGTTTCATTTAGTTATATTAAACTACAAACCAAAGTGCATGTTTTCGATTATTACAGTACAATAAAATAATAAGATTAGAAATAGTTTCAAGCAGACTGACTTTTTGTGTGCAGCTTATAACTGAAAACAAATTACTTTGGAAGTCTTGGAGCCATGTTATGAAAGTCACATAAAAATCAACTTTTAATAAACGTATGATGCATCGTTCCTCACCGGTTCGCCCTGGAGCCCTGTTTCTCCAACGTCTCCCTTATCTCCCTGAGAAATACAAAGACCAATCAAACCAATAGAATCAAAAACACTGAGGTTTCCCATTTCTGTAAGTCTTGATTTAGTAGGAATCACTGTATATAATATATAACAGAAAGAGCTTCACTCAGCGCTCACCTTCAAGCCTGGCAGACCATCGGTTCCTCGGTCACCCTGAGATCCTGGCTCTCCCTGCTCGCCCTGCAAAGCATATACAGAGCATTTACATTAATACAGAACAGATCACAGAGAGAAATACTGCAGCAGAAGATGCTCGAAAAGAGTAGTCAGATCCATATGAAGCCCATTACTCTATGAAATCATTCTTATTACCCTGCTAATGATTAAGTAATGGTCAGAGGCTATGGGGAAATCAAGCGCATGATCAAATCCCAAAAATATGCTCAGAAGATTGAATGAAATTGAACCTGTGAGACTGAAAATAGCTTATTTTTGGATCCTAATGAAAGATTTGTCAATATTCTGTTGTCAAAACCAGAGGAAGAATGACCTCTGACCTTTGGCCCTGGGGGTCCATGTGGTCCTGGGTAACCCTGATCACCAACTTCACCCTGTAAAACAATTAAACATCAAGTTTACAGACATTTAAAGGTCCATGCAATTGCAACGCAATGTCTGGAACACACTCGAATACAGTATGTTTCTCATCTTAGCCTCACACACAAACGTACACATGTCCTAAAATGAAACTGATATTACACATTAGAAGTCATTCCAGTGAAACAGGCAGAAACTAATTCAAGACCTCATACAGATGTCAGGGCAACCAGACGTCAGTATTTAAGGACAGCTGAAGTCAGCAAGCACTTACTAGCACAAAGGACAAAACACTCAAACATGCTGTTCATATTTATGCCAAGAGGAAGGAATTTAGTCTTTCAGAAAATTGCGAAAGCAAGACATTTTCCTAAAAAACAAGAAACATCTTGGCCTCAAGGATGAGCGCACAGATTTGATATGTTTTAAACTTACCGGCTTTCCTGGTAAACCTCTTTGTCCCTGCAGAGAAAGAAAACATGTTTGAAAGAAAGCAACATACAGTGATATAATGTGAGCCATGAAAACCATGACCATGTTGATCAGAAACAGTGCTGCTTACACTCACCTCTATTCCTTCTTGTCCAGGAGCACCCTAGAGAGAGACAGAAAGTATTAAGAGTTACTCTTAAATACACCAAACTTTCAAGATGTGCGTCAGTGTTTGACTGATGCCAGAGCTCTTTTTTTTTTTTTTATAAAGAGACCGGAGGACCAAAGTCATGTGCCAATCCTTAAGTTGCAGTGCATCACTATTAACATTAAATGGCTTGTTGGGTTAGTTTGTGGTATGAGAGTCACATAAAATATCAAATTAAGCCACATTTATTTCTATGGTGCGTTCCACATGACTCCAGTCCAGCAATTCATGCCTAATGATGTGAAAAGCTCTGTGTTTGTAAGAAGAAATTCTATTGCAACATTTCTATCGCTGCTTCGAGCTAAAATATGAGTCCTCATCAACAATGTTGCTTTCTCAAGTGAGAATGTTGACTTGTCTGAATCAGGACAGAGGACTAAAACAGATCTAAATAAATACTGTGTGTTGCTGGATTCTCATGTGAGAGGCAAAAAGGCTACTTTTTCACTGGAGGTAACATTTTATACATTCTGGACTTGTTTTTGGCCAAAAGTGATGGTTTAGTGTTAAAATGTCTTAATGATGAATTTGTTTCCAACAAACACGCAGCTTGAACAAAACTGATGATGGACTAACTAATTATTTGTGCATTATTAAGATGTTTTTTTTAGCTGTTTGAACTCTCATTCTGACGGCACTCATTCAGTACAGAGCATCCATGTATGAGAAAGTGACAAAATGCTAAATTGTTTTTAATCCTGTTTTGGTGTAGACAGGGGCGTAGAACCACATTCTGGGCCCTATGCACAAGCAGTGGCCATGGGCCTACAAGGTTCACAACTACCTACAACATCAATCAACTGATGCATTTACTCAAAATATTAGCATTTACATTAGTTAACAACATTTATTGTGATCTTAAAATTATATTTAAAGGAAAATAAAATTTCACTCCTCCTACGACGCTAACCCTGGGTGTAGAAACAAGCACACCTCCATCTTTGACGATCTGAGAGTGAGCCCATTTTCAGCAAAGCTTAATTTTGGGGGAGCAGTGCCACTTTTATTTAAGTTGTAGCCAATCTTATTTAGATTGTCCGTTTATCCATTTCTAACTAGCTATGAAGACAGGTTTTTAAAATATGAATTACCTAGTATTTTTTTTTATGCAGGGCATTTTACTGGTTGTCCATCATTTAACCACTAGGGAGCAGTAAAATACAACTTTGCATATTTTGTTTGAACGTATACGCTATCAAATATTAGCCACCAACAGCAAACACCTGCTCACGTTGATGCCTAGTTATCCTGTGTTTCTTATGATATCATAACAGAGGTTTTGAGTGTCTTTGTCATACGTTTGTGAGAGAAAAAGAGTGTATATAACTTCATGCATCTTTTGGAGGATGTGCTTGGTCGGTGAATGTATTACGACATGAACTTCATAGGATGTCAAGCAATGTTTTTCATTGTGTAATCGATATTCTTGTCCTCATTCGGTACCTAAATTATCAACAGAATGAGTGAAGACATGGCGCACATATGCAAACACACAATCTATTCAGATGTAGTATTTTATGTCAAGCAGACTTCAAAGCTGGTATTCAGCCACAATACAGAGAGACATAATTTTCTGTTCCCTGTCAAAAATGAACAAAACCAGAGAAAGCGCTTGGGAAAATCAGAAGCACTGTACTGCTCGCTTTCCCCATCTTCCTTCAAGCTGTGCGTCTTAACAAGGTGGTTTTGCCAGTGAAAAACACAACAATAGGAGATAACTAGCTAGTAAGTCGTTATGTCAGGGAAACATCTGTAAACAACATGGTGCAGAATTTCATAGATTTCAGCTTTCATAAAGTATTTCTTTATACACAAGCTTGACGACAAAGCAGAGCTGTGCAAACAGAACATCTCGTCTCTTTGTGTTATCCACAGGACAACTATGAAACGCTCTCGTTCTGCCAGAGCAGTTACAATGACTTTCCTCATGCATGTGCTGTTTTAGTCTACTATATTTTGTGTAGACTCATAATATGATTTTTACAAATGTGTTACTTAGTGTGTGTGAAATGCTAAAATAGTTGTTGGTTAACTAACTTGTTTACATATGCAATTTAAAACAGCCAAATATGACTAAGCATAGTCATTTAAACATAGTTAATGCATCCTTCTGAAATCATTTTATCATTTGAATAAATTTTATTATTTTTAAAACAGCATTTTTGTGAAAGCCATGATATATTTTAGGACTTTTTGATGACTATAGAAAGTTCAAAGAACAGCATTTATTTGAAATGGAAATCTTTTGTAACATAATGAATGCTGTTACTGTCACTTTTACTTAAATTATTACATCCTTTCTGTAAAAATGATTCATTTCACAGAAAATAAACACTGACCCCAATCTTTTGAATCGTATGTGTATATAGACACATATATATTTAAATTATTGCTTGATGCAGATAATCTTGAGTAAATATGATTCCCCATATGCTTGCCAAACCCCCGAATGTCATGTAACATCAAGCAAAGTGAGTGTGGTAATTTAAAATGTCAGTCAGACGGCTTCTTCATATATGAATGAATGGTTTTTGGCCAGAGTAAGCTATAATATGCTGCAGATTTACTGCTGATAGTCAAAACCTTGGCTTGTGAAACTAAGTCTAATGAGAGCGACATTACAGACTTCCACAAAAGAGAGTTCGTACTGGCTCCCATAACCTGCAGCTATGCAAGAATAATTTTTGGTATTGCAAATTTTTTTTTTGGACAAACCTGATAGTGAGAACCAGCCCAGTTTGAGTGAAATAAGTTCACTTTAGTCCAAATTATGCTGCCTTCATGATAAGAAACTAGAAAGGATTAACTTAATTTTAAGCGACCTAAGGCGAGAAATGGTGGGAAAACTATTGCTGAACATGGATTCGTGCCAAATCTCTTTTCGGGACGTTCAGGAACATCAGAGCTTGTCAAGAACACACTGTGGCCGTGTCTTACCCAAACCAGATGAGTCTTGAGCCTTAAAATCTATATTTGGTTTAGCTTTAGGTGAGCTGCAGTGCACTGGCATAGACTGTGGTTTTCATACTCCCTGCCGGGGGAATGATGAACTGGATTTACCCCTTTCCCCTCTAACCTCTCACTCTCCATTACCTCTGGCTGAACAAAACACAACCGTCAGATGACGGAGGCCAGAGCGGAGCAACGCTAATGCCTTTAACCTTTAAAATACAACCTGTAACTGCTGTAAACTACAGGCTGCTGTAATCCAAAAACAGCTTTAGATGATAAATCCAATTGTACAATTAGGGCCCCTTAGGTAAAAAAAAAAAACTGTTGGGTGGCCCCTTGGTACAGTAGTTGGTGCCTTACATCGCTTGCTTACTCCATGTATGCTTTAACATGGTAAAAATGTTTGAGCTAAGAATACATAACATACAGTAACGAACTGCGCAGCAGATCCGTAGCTCTTTGCATAGGACCGCATTTGAAGAGTAAATGTTGAAATTAGGTTTAATTTGATGTTTTTCAGTAAAGAGAAAGACATTTAGTGTTAGTTGTTAGTTGTATAAAGGACATTTAGAAGGGTTTCCATTAGGCTTTTGAGATTTGAGGTTCATCATCTGTTTAAATAGTTTTGTAATCTTGCTGTGAAGTTTTGTTGAAGTCTTGTTGCACAGACCTAAAATAATTAGTTTAAAAACGTTTTCCCTTATTTAATCTAGTTCATTAAACAAGCTCTAATATTATATGTTTGACAATTGCTTTGTCATTTTGTAATCCAATGCATTACGTTTCATACATTTAAGCATTTAAACACACTGAGAAAATGATTTTTCAAAGAGTTAAAAAAAAACAAAAGAGGTTTTACAAGAGTGTACTGTTTCAGTCGTTCTACCTTAACTTTTTACATTTCCTTCAATGTGTTAATTGTTTTGTTATTATATGTGAATTTACAAATTCAACAGTTTCTACTCCACTTTTTTTTTTGTTAAGATAATCTTTTTTTTTTCAGACCACAGTAAATGCACATATAATTTATTAAACTAATCAGTGAGTAAGATCTGTAAAGATCTTTCAGAGAGGTTATGCAAACACTTATTTGTCTTGATCTGAATCTGGATCTGATATAGTCTGATCTGTGAGCATTTGACTTGTTATTTTAAATAAGATGCTTTTTATTTTATTTTTATATGCTTTTCAAGAGTTTGCGCTTTTTCAACAATGGTAGCAAAATAAAGCGAGTTTGGCGTGCTGTCGGGGGCGAGCCGCGGGTTCGGAGAACCTCGAGCCCTAGTAACGATAGCCCTAGCCTAGCTTTTCTTTTCATGGTTACTCAAACAGTCAATAAATTATATGCAGAATGGGACATTAACACCAACTTTGATCTATCGTGAGTTTAAGCACTTTTTAAAAAAAGATATTGTTATCATCACTGAAGCTGTACACTGTGAAATGAGTCTCTTGCTTACATACATCTGCACTTTGTTGTTTATGATGAGAAAATTCGCAAAAGTCTGAAATTCTGTCAGAGAAAGCAGCGCACGGTCAACAAAACTGATGAGTTTCATCTGAACGCCTCTGATTGGCCGTTGCATTCATAAGCTCAACAAAATTGTGTGCGATTGGTTAAAGTCACAACACTGTAAAAACGGCTAAAATACAATATATAACAAGAGCAGATCTATGACACAATCACAGATATTCATTTTTACTTACTTGGCAACAGACATTATATATTTAATTTGTTTGTGCAGAGGCATTTTTGTCCAATTTAGTGGCATTTTAAGCTAAAAGCAGGTATAATGATCTTCTTACTTGTTCTCCAGGTGGGCCGCGGGGGCCGTCCTTCCCTGTATTTCCTGGGGGCCCTCTTGCACCAGGTGCTCCAGGAGGGCCTGGAGGTCCAGGTGGGCCAGCTTGTCCTTGATCACCCTGATGAAAACATAGACGTGTTACAGAATTAATTGATCACAGCAAAACACAAGCACAAATAACATTCTCTTTAATTATATTTTGCTACATTATCTTTTATATTAGAAAAATTGAATGGAATATGATATTTTAAGCATTATTATCCCAACCCATTAACTGAATAATAATAATGCATTAATTAAAAATAATAATAATGCATTAATTAAAAATATAAAAATAATACAATTATTTTCCAAAGTTGTAAAGAAAACAGAATTTATTTAATAAATTGAACTATTTTACTTCAAAGTTATTTACTTACTGACTGTTTTCTTGTAATTATTTTGGGAAATCTCCAAATTTCAGTGTTTCATTACATTTTTTTTGTCACCGCAAGATTTCCTTAAACCTCTAAAGGGGTAAATCTCTTTTTTGATACAATATTTTCAGAATCATTATTATTATTTTTTGCATTGTGACATTATTTTTCATTACATTTCATTATCTTAAACAATTTTTTTATGATTATTTGGTCAAATATGATATTTTTTGGTGAGATCCACCCTGCATAAGTCTCATTCACTGAAGCAGTAAAGTTGCATGCAATGCTCTGATCCTTCACACATGGATGAGGTTATTTGTTTGTAAATATTGAGACACACAAACAAAACACAAGCAATCACGCAAAATGACATGGGTTAAAAACGAGGAAGATGAAGATCTAGTAAGGGGTGTGTCTGCACATGCCTTGCACTCATGCTACCTTCAGCATACGCCTCTGGAAGCTGGGCTGATCAGCCGAGATGTAGCTGTGATCGTAACGAGGAAAGACCATCTGTGCATGCGAGCCCCCGATTCAAGGAGACAGGAAAACCCCGGAAAAACAGATGGAGGAAAAGACAAAGGAGAAACAATAAGAGCACTGAAAACCTCCAACTGAGGGATAGTGAGGGAATTGAGCAAGATCTCAGAGGCCATGAAGGGAGACGGCCGCTCTGCACATGGAGAGGCTTGGAGATGAAGGCTATAGCAGCAGAGAAGAGACAAACCTTAATGAGAATCTGATTACTATGCAGCCCTGCATGAGTGCCATGACCCTGCAAGAGGAACAGGATGAACAGAGGAGCAGAGATACACAGAGCAGTCATCAAAATAGCATTGACAGGCCATTTCGCTGCCACTGGAATGTGAAGTATTAAACCCACCAGAGCAGCTTGAAGGATTTTGGTTGATTTACTTTTAGTTCAAGATACAGCCTTCTAATGACAGACCTGTATATTTATATACAATTATATTTGACTATTAATTTTTTTACCAGTGTTAATGTGCACTACCTTTTATAAGTTTGGGGTCAATAAATAATAAAATATTAATACTTTTATTCATTAAAATTGGTATTCATTTATCAAAAGCAACAATTAAACAGAGTTTATTTTCAAATAAATGCTTTTGAAATGTCTACTTAATATAGAATCCTGAAAATTATGGTTAAAAAAAAAGGGTCGATTTCTAAGGGGTCATGTGACACTGAAAAAAATGAGTAATCACAGAAATAAATGACATTTTAAAATAAATTCAAATAGAAGAGACCATTTCTGTGTTTAATGTATTTTTAATAAATATTTATGATAATATTTCTGACAAATAAATACTGTATAGTACTGGTTTGTAACTTAAATGGTGGTGTACATATATATATATATATATATATATATATGTGTGTGTGTGTGTGTGTGTGTGTGTGTGCGTGTGTGTGTGTGTTTGTTAAAAGTAAATTCCCTTTTATTTTTTTAACTTATTTAATATTTATTTCCTGCCTAATATAATATAGCCTAATGTAATATACTATAATGTAACTAGATAATTTTTATTACATGAATTAATAATTATAAAATATAATAATTAAAACATTATGAATAAAATCCCATTTTCTTATACCGTATAGTATAGGCTTCATACAATATATATTGTTGAGTTCTCATTGGATAGGACTGGATTCAAACTCACTCCATGTCATGAAAATTTAAAAAAATATGTGCAATTTTGACTCGCACAGACCAAAAAGCACAATTTGTTTGGACTAAATACAACTGTGATTGAAATACAAAAAGACCAAATAATGTACACTTGTTGGTTTTGCCACTCTGAAATAACACTGGACAAAACCCATGGCTTTATTTTTGTTGTCTAAAATCACATCGGTCTGGACAATGTATTTATGTTTGCTTGTCTCTGTAAACCACAATCTGAGGGCTGGATTGTGCTGACAGCAGTAACAGAGAGCAGCTCCACAAGCACAGAGAGATTTTATATTTCACTGTGCCATCCAGGTGAGGACAGATGTCACTTTTTTCTCTCTTTTCTAAAGACTTGAGGATGGAAACTGACAAAAATTGAAAAGCGTGAGGATTATTTTATAGCTTTTCACTGTCATGTTAAATGATGTCGCAGGAATACTTTGCCAAAGTGGTGACAGAGTTAGATAGAGCCTTGGAAAAAAGAAAGAAAAACAAAGAAGAAAACAGAGAGAAAGTGGGAGTGACACAGCACGTTGATGCCAGCGTGAGCATGAGGCTTGAGTTAGCAGGGATGTGGTGACCCGAGGGATACTTGAGGTTTCCCACACTGCTGCTTTACTCAGCACTACACACACGCTCAGCTAACTAAGCTTCCCATAGACTTCTATTGTTCTTATGCTATATAAATTACACTAATTGTATTTAGCCCTTCAGACCAACCCCAACCCAAAAATAAAACCTGTGGCATTTTTAGAAGAGAATGAAGACATTATTTACTCTGTATTTTTCCTTTTCAGTGCTTCCCCACAAGGAGGTTTGTTAAGATTTTGTTAGGGCCTTGAGACATTTTTCATTGTTTTTCTGCTCTGAAACATACTATCTCACACATATATGCTTTAGTACATCAAAATATACTCCAATCAGAACTGCTGTGTTTGTGAAAATATTTCTGAAAATACTAGAGTAGCAGAACATGTAATCAAAATGATATATATATATATATATATATATAAAATAATAAATATAAATATCTAAATAAAAAAATAATTTATTCATGAATAATAATAAATATATAAACTGTGTGTATTTTTAAATAAATTCTATATATTTTAGTAATACAAATTAATCAAACTGCTTAATTTAAATAAATATTTATTTAACAGTGTATTCAAAATTATTTGAAAAGTAAACCTGAAACATATCCATTTACACAGATTTTGGTTAATTTAATAATTTAATAATTCAGTCTTTATTGCTGAAACCTTCAAAATATCCAAATATTTAATGACTTATATTGATTGGGGCGTGGCTACTGGCAAATGTGGGTGTGGTCACTTGAAATAAATTACTCAACTCAATTAAAAAAAAGGATTTTATTTCTTCCCATATCTACCTTACAGTAGCTGCCCATCTCTTATATCTGCACACTGGTGTCCTGCCACTTTTTTTTTATGTGTGTGGAAAAAATAATAAAGGAAGATCAAGACAATAACAGCAAGAGAGAATATTGAATCTATTAAAAGAATTCAGCCCTCTGTCACACACACTTCAGCCCTTCAATTCTGATTTATGAGGTACCATCTATCTTCATAAATCAGGATTCGCCCTCATTACTCCGAGGCACACGTGTAAGGGAAAATATTGATAACGTATATACATTTATAAGTGACAGAATATGTGTGTACTGACCCTTGGCCCAGTATCTCCTTGATCACCCTACAACACAAACAGACAAGAAATGCAATTAGAAACACATTAAATACTAGATACTTTTTTATAAGTGTGTGGTTGATTGCTAAGGTGTCTATGTGGTTGTTACTGTAGCAATTTGACCGTCCAAACCAAACGTGAAAAAGAAATGTGACTGACAAACACTGCTTTTGATTTACATACTGTATAGCAGCTTCCTGACCCACTTACGAAACAAGCTCATTTAATCAGCCTCAGTCTTAATTTAACTTGGTTTACTATTTACTATCTATTTAAAGCAACATAACAAAAAAAAGCACCTAAATAAAACCAGGGCAGAGAATGTTTACTAATCCCTATAAATGAAAAACATTGATCTGGTAGAAAAAGCATCCTAATGCTCCATGTTTTGTTATGCATTTTTTTTTCTCTCTCACTGCAATCAGGAAAATAATTCAAGACGGTCTTCATCTAACACAGGTTTCTTGTTTCTCTAATTTGATGCCTGACACGGTTTACATCCTCTCCAAAACATGTGTTTGAAGACAAAAGCCAATGCAAATGAAATTTGTGAGTTGTTTTAGAAATCGGGAAACATCTGCTTGCTGGGAAACTGAGATGGGAAACAGAACGGAACATCCTGTGAGTGCCGTACAATATTGACAAGAAAAAGGTACCTTATCTCCTTTTGGTCCTGGCAGCCCCTGGAAATAAATGAGTTGGGTGTAATGAATAGACAGAATGAAAGATTGATATGAAAGTCTAAGGGAAAGTATTTCAGCATAGTTCAAAAAACTACCATTTGAACCATAAGTCATTCACTTTAGTGTCTTTAGTGTCTCAATGTCCTCTTTTTCAAAGTCATCTTTTTTCTACAACTAAAAGTACAGGCAGCACCTCACATCTGCACTAGATATAGCTGCAATCTTTGATCTTAAAAATCATTTGCAAATAACATGATCAAAAGTCTGGGAATATGGTGAACTGACTGAACATGAAGAAGATGGTTTGAGTGAAACTAATGTAAGTGGAAATGATAGGGAGAAGAGTCTGTGGCAACATTCACACTATAAGACAAGCGCCAAATTCACATTTTCTGCTTGAATCTTTCATTTTTATGAGCTTGTTCACACGACCTTCTCACTGTGACCCAGACATTGGTCTGAATTGACAAGGTTTCTAAACTGATCTACATGTGTAAAACACATTGCTTTGAAATACATAAGAGGCATTATAGAGGCAATGCTAGTAAAGCCGAGGCAAAGTGCATGTAGAATAATTATGTGGGAGTAAACTGTTTTTGATATATATGTTACAGGCAATGTGTGAAATCCGGCATTCTATAGAATGAAATTCTATAGTGTGAAATATCGGGTTTTTGTAAAAACGTTGCATACTTTTCATAGGCATTCTATACAATCCCTAGGCATTCTATAGAATGACGAGCGCCGTTCAGGCAAAGTGTCAGAAGGGTACAACGAAAGCCTTTATTGACAACGAAGCGCTTTAAAGCGGAAGGAATACGAAACGAAGCATATGCGACGTTCGTACCGGAAAGAACGACGACAGAAGAGCCGAGATTGAAGTATTTGATACAACTTCGGTCTCGCGTATTCACGTTTCACGCGTTTGTGAAGAATTGATCAATAATAAGGAAGATGTTGTTTCCGGCGAAAACAAGCAGAACACAACTGGAACGAGCTACTTGTTGCAGCGGGGAAGACTAGGATTCGCTGTCCGCGGATGATTTCTGCACCGGTTCGGTGGCGATCGGGGCGAAAAACCTAGGACCGGTTCGCAAGAGTTGGTTTCGGACATGTAACGCGTTTTCGGTCCGATTAAAACGGCGGGGTAGGCGTTACACACTTTGCCGCACGGCCACTCGGCATTCTATAGAAAATTCTGAAAATAAAAAGAAAAAAAATAAGGCAAAGCAAATATGTAAAAAAAAATTAAAAACAAAAAGTGGAAATGTTCAAAATCATTTAATTAATATTTTATTTTGATTCATAAGTAATATGTCAGAAGTAATATTAAAAATAATATCATTTATGAAAGATAATATATTAAAAATAAAGGTAAACAACTAATTAAAATTAAATTCAGGATCAGATTATGCACCATGAATAAATGAGAATCTTTAGAGAAGCTAACAAATAACATGACGACCATCTAATTTCTAACATAATTCAATTAGAAACATCTTCAGATTCACGAGGCATGGGTTTCAAAAGTTACAAATTTGAGAGTGAAATTGAAGCTGGTGCACATATTTAACATACCAGGTGACACTGACATCCAACATTCAGGTTCTTTGGATTTTACCGACAAATTCATATGAAACATGACATTTAAGAAGACCGAAACAACAGAAAGAATGCAAAGCACAGCACTGGATGATCATTTTACAGTTACACAAGAAAGCAAGCAATAAAGATACAAACTACTGAGATGAGGAACAAAAAACAGGGTCAAAACAGAACATTTCTTCCCTGCTCCACTGCATTAATTCGCCGCAAATGAAGGCACCAAAACAATCAAAATATGCACTCTTTGTGGACTCTGCTCTAATAGGGCTGGACATTCCTTCTCTTCAGGATTGTGGGTAATGTGGCCCACTATTGTCAGGAAAATGAGTCTGGCTCATGTTTACAAAAGCAGACAGACAGACGGCTCGATACACACAATCTTGTTTTCCCTCAGAAAAGCAATACGATGGCACAAATTCATCTTACACTTTAGAGAACACATCATTGAAAACAGGATTTTCCTGCCTTTTTTGTAGTAAAAGAGTTCAGTATAATTGAATTTAAAAATCAAAAAAATTACCCTTATTACATGAGTACCTTCACATTTACCGCATGTTAAATGGCGCAATTAATAAACAAAACACAGAAGTAAGCAAACCAGCTCATTTACATACGTCTTAAAGGAACAGTAGAAAAAGGTCATTTATTAATAAAATAATCTATCGAAAAGAAAGCACTAGTGAAAAACCTTTGGCTTTTTAAAATGAAAAAAATAAATAAAAAATTACATTTCGAGAGGGGAAAAAGAAAAAAAATTGTCCCTATAAAAAAACAACAGCGTCAGACAGAAAAGCTTAATGGATCCATGAGCCAGATTAAAGCCGCATGGACTGGGAAGAGAATGTCTTTGGTTCGGAGCTCGACCGTGGTAAAAATAGCAGCCAAACAGCTTGCGGCTCGGTTCAGGGCCAGGTCGGACAGAAAAGCCTGAGGTTTATTTTTATGAAGCAGAGCTTCACTCCATCGAGAAAATGTCCAGATGGAGGCCAGGCGAAGGATGTGTACATGTATGTGGCACATATGAAGAATTCGACGTCTCATAGACAGCAAGGCGGCAATATGACAAGAAGGAAGAGAGACATTATATGGGAGCATAAATAACTATTTTTTTGACACTGTATTGAACACATTTCTTTTTATATCTCGTAGTTTGCTTGACTAAAAAAAATCTAAGTAGAAAATAAAAATTCCAGGTCTGAAACGTTCAGACAGTTTATTTAAATGCAAAAAGCAATGCACTCACTCTCTTGCTCAATATTTGTATAGTTTCAATAAACAAATAAATAAAGTAACAACATGATTCATTTTACTACTATTAGTAATAATTTTTTCTAAATATAATATAGAACTCAAATAAAATATTTATTTAAAATACTATGTTTTTATTAAAATAAAATCTTAATTATTTTTTATATGCAAAATAATTAACATTTTTAGATAGCATTTTAAAATGTTTTATATTAAAATAACATTAAAAACATTTAGTATAATTATTTAGATGACAATACTTAATGTTAGAATAAAATATTTAATTTCAATAAAAATGAATGTATTAAAGCAATAATTAATTATTAAAATCATTTTTATTTAATTAGCATTAAAATATTTTTACTAATTAGTGTTTTTTTCTATATACTATATTCACTCCAATAAATAAAATATTTAATTAATATACTATATTTTATTAAAACCTAAAATATTTGTATTTAAAAAAAAATAATACAATTATTATATCTGGATTTTATATTAAAATAAAATCAATAAAAAAAATTAACTCTCAATGTTAGATAATTCTTAAGGTCTTAAAATATTATTATTATTATTAATTTGTATTTAAATAAAATCTTTTTAAATTAAAAAAATAGAATTATTAAAATTATATATATATATATATATATATATATATATATTTTTTTTTTTTTTTTTTTTTTTTTTTTTTACATTACATTATAAACTCAACTTTACATTTTAGTCACCCCCAAAGTTGCATAGTCAGCTGCTTTTTATTAGTCATTTGGAGTGAACATTTTCAAAAGGGCAGCTTGACTGATGTGTAGCTACTGGAAAGTTTTGAATGAAAAGCTAGCGGAAAAAGGCTAGAGAGACCCAGAGAGAGAGAACGACTAAAAGAGAGAGAGTAAAAAGCTTGCATAAATATGTGAGCTTTGAAGGCCTAGAATTATCCATCTCTCTAATTAGTTCCAGGAATCTGGAGTCCTCAGCCAGTCAGAGTCATAAAGAGTCTGGCAACACGCCATACGCGCAAAGCCACGCAAAACCCATTCATAACCCTGTGTTCACTCCCAGCACACACAAACACCTCAGCTCTGCGTGCGGCGAGATGCGTGACTGTTACTGCACAAGAGCTCAAAGCTTCAGAAGAGCCAGAAGTTCATTTGAAACACACACGATCCATGGCTGCTGCTGTATCTTCTGATAGTAACTGCATTTTGGTTGAGCCACAATCGGTAGCTTTTAGAAATACACAGTGGTTTTAACCATTGTTAACCAGCTTGGTCAAATCTGTCACATCAACTTAGATTTAGCATTTGGCGTGAAGCCTGTAGTATTAAACACTTACTGCCACATGACTGAAACTGGTACAATTAGTTTCTGTGACTTCTTGTGACGTCACCACTATGCCATGTTAACATACAGGCCGTTGAGCAACACGGGGTTAAATGTTTCAATGCAACCTTTTGATTACAAACACCAATTACATTAGCGCAGCGAGCATCTGATTCATACTGTACACAAAAATGGCTTAAAACACCAGCTCCATTCTGACAACAAGCTTTGCACAGCTCACAACAAACAAAGTCTTGTAAGTTTGAGAATCAACTAATCCTGGATTTGGAATTTCTGATCACAAAACCTCTGAAAACTTTTCTGCTAATTTACAGAACCACAGACATTGTTTGCATTTTCCTTCATGCATTTTTGACACAAGTGACTCTCACAAAGCCTGACAAGAATATACAACCAAGAAAAATAAATAAATAAATAAAATTTAAAGCTGTATTATTATTATTATTATTATATGATATATTATTATATTAATATTTTAAATAAGCAAAATAAAGTCTACATGTACACTACCGATCAATATATTATTATTATGACTCACAAAGCTCAGCAAAAATACAGTAATACTATAATACTGTGATACTGTTTTCTTTTTCTTTTTTTCTTTTTTTTTAAATGTTTAAATCTAAGAAAACAAAAGATTTGTACAGAATGAACAGATGATTTCAGAAGTTTCTTTTTTTATTTTAATTTCTTAATTTATTTTTATTTATTTATTTTTTTTAGTATAAATTATTAGTCTTCCAAAAAAAAAAAAAAATCTATATTTTAAATGATGTTTGCAAACAAATTTCGAGAAGAACACGAACAGGTACTTATCAGCCTGCTCACCTCCCTGCTAATCCTCTTATCTCATCATCCTATCAAAGCAAGAGATACTTCCTAAAAATAGCACAAGCCCCTTTTCCTCAGTATCTCGATATAAGCATCCCTCCTCCTCCCCTACTCCACCAACTGTTGCTTCCTCCTCCAGAGTGGGGGGCATGCAGGGTTCGGGCCTGGCAGCAAGCCAGACACACCCGGAGCCCAGTAGGCTTGATAACCCTAGGTCCTCTCCACTGACAGCACTCCAAACCAGCTTCACCTTTTATTAATTACCAAGTTCAAACTCGTGAAATTAAATTTAAAAACACTGACCGTGTATGAGAGGGGGAAAACTATATATTATTTATATTTTCTCTCTATTTTTATGTGTTCATAAAAAAACTATACTATTCCAATTATTTTACTGCCTAAAATCAGCAGAAATAGTACAAAAATACCACCATGTATATATAAAGATATAATAAATTTTAAATAAACATTATAAATAATTATATATTTATATTAATTTAATAAATAAATTTAAATAAATAATTACACATATATATGCGCTTTTGATTATATTTGTTTGTGTGTATATAAAATGTCGGGTTTTTTTGATTGCGCGATAAGCGATTAACGCATAGTGGCGTCACTAATAAAAATTCATCATCTCTGCCTTACTAAGTGAACATACAAGTATCTCAGTACTCACCATCCATGGCCTGTTTGAGAGCTTGCAGTTTCTTGTGCTTCTCTCTGATGCGGTCGTAGGCGCTGTTGAAGGCCGATCCGACGGACTGACTGGAATGGTGATGGGCCTTCCTGACATCTAGGCTCCCAAACTCAGAGTGCCGGGAGTCCCTGGACTTTAATGATGACTTGTGTCGTCCAGCCGAGCGGGTGCTCAGGGCACTACTGCCCCTGCGGGCATCTTCCAGGGCCCCGAAGCGGAGCATATCCGGGTCAAGGCAGGCCAGGTCTGCTGAGGAGGCCCAGCTTTTGTTTCTCTGATGGGGGTGTGAATGCTGGTTCACCTCCAGAGGCCGGCCGCGC
Organism: Enteromius viviparus; assembly: GCA_032353835.1. Classification (NCBI taxonomy): domain Eukaryota; kingdom Metazoa; phylum Chordata; class Actinopteri; order Cypriniformes; family Cyprinidae; genus Enteromius; species Enteromius viviparus. The sequence continues at coordinate 30,140 of JAUCNO010001539.1, read as the reverse complement.
TGCTGCAGCTGTTGCCGTTGATGGTAGAGTTCGGCAGAGGATTCGGACCCAGCGTGATACTCTGAAGGAGGGTACGGACTGAGACCCTCTTCTGCTCTGACAAGGTCCTGGATGGGAAGAGAGCCCATAGAGCGACTGAGCCCACGGTTCAGGTTGGCCTGCTCCTGGGTTCGTGCTCTGTAACGCTCCAGCACACGATGGGCGGCACTACGGCCTAATTGGGAGAGAAAAAACAAAAAACAAAACACACACAAATTGGTTAAATATCAAGAACTTGCAAAAGTATAAAGATGCATAATCTTTCACAAATTTGCAGATCAGAAAAAAAATTCCTACTACAACGAAAGTTAAAAAACAGTTTTCCTGCTTAACATTCTTGTAATGTAATGTAAATCCTTTTGTAACATTATAAATGTCTTCTCTATCACTTTTGATCAATTAATGCATTATAATATTCTATGTCTAATTATTGAAAATATTAAGTGTCTTACTTTTAAAACAATAATGTACAGATGGAGATTTTTTTCTTTAATAATGTTTAAACTTTTTTTATTATTATTCTTACCATTTTTTCCACTTCCAACAGTTATACACTTATTTTTAAACCTAGAATCAACATAATAGTTGTTTTTATTATTATTATTGTACTAATTGAAAAATGTGTAGATTATATATATATATATATATATACACATATTTTTTATATTTATATATAAAATATATTTTTTTTATATCTATTTATTTATATTTATTTATTTATATTATTATTATTATTATTATTATGAAACATGAGAGCAAAGGTACATAACATGACAAAGTGTTCCATTGATAATGTCAACTGGCTTTATTTTGTTAACGCAAATTAAATATTTCTGTGAAACATGACTGGAACACTTTTTTTAATGGTATTTTACATGTCTGGGTGATTCTTGGCCATATAGAACATCCAGACATTGTGACAGTGCAAGGTTTGGCTATATAGGACCTAATTGGTTATAAAGGTTAAATATACAAAAACCCGCAAAAACAAATAAGAATCTATTGAAGGACATAATTAAATGTGGAGCCCTTACGGTCTTGCTGAGCATTTTTATTGGATCACATTTGTCAATGCAAGATTAAAATGGGCCCTAATTGGCTGAAAGAACACAAGGAACAATGATGGCCTTCTAGTGGTTCTGAGCTCTTCTGAAGCCTCTCTGATTTCACCCCGAGCTTCCAGCGACACGCTCGTTAGCTTCGCCATTCCAGCCCTGTCAATCAGGAAGACATGGACGTTCCAGATGGTTCTCTCTTAGAGAACTGTTTGAGCTTTCAATGGCTCAACAAGAGGCCTTTTCTCTCATGTTTCATAAAAAGCTTAGTATATCGTAGCGGCAAAGACAGAGCTGGGGTGATTTCAACGAAGAGAGGCATGCTAAAGTCATTACACACTGACCTAGACACTTCCGAACCCATGACGTTGGAAGGATACCAGTCACCAAACAAAATATAGAACTGTCTGAAAAATTAGACACAAGAGTCTTGCCATGTTTAGTTCAATATCGTATTGATCTATAAAGTTAAATATTTTTCGTTCATATTTCTAGCGTAGCATAGTAGTAGTATAAAAAATATATACATATATATATATATATATATATAGGATGTTTGTTGTTGATTATACATTGAAATGTGGGAATTGCATTCAAAATTGAAGATGAATGTGAAATTTCAGGGGCATTTCATTGTGAGAACTAAATGCTGTATGTATACGTCATCTGAAAGAAGTCCTTTTCAACAGAAAATCCAGTTTTGAAATGTAAAACAACAATAAAATAAAATTAATTAATAGTAATAATAATCCTTATATTACTACTACTACTAATACTAATAATAATAATAATGAAACAAAATAAAAAGAAACTCAAAATAAACACGCATGGATAAACTGTTAAATATGGAGAATTTTCATTTCATGCCTATAAAAAAAAGATATATAGTAAATGACATAATAATGATATAATATATAAAAATATATAAATGTATATAACACGATATTAAAAACACTATTATTTGATTTATATTAATTGTAAAGAAAAATATCTAGCAATTTGTCTGTTCATCTGTCTCCGTTTATCCATCTATCAGTCTGTCTCTGTTCCAGTCTATAAGTCTGTCCATCCCCGTCCATCTGTCTGTCTCCATTTGTCCGTCAATCAGTCTGTTTCTGTCCCTGTCTGTCTATCCGTCCGTCCGTCCCTGTTTGTTTGTTTGTCTATGTCTGTCTGTCCGTCTATCAGTCCGTTTATGTCCCTGTCTGTTTGTTCATCCATCAGTCTGTTTATGTCCCTATTTGTGTCCATCTGTCTGACTTCGCATCCATCTCTGTCCCTGTCTGTCTATCAGGCTCTGTCCTTGTCTGTCTAATCCATTTCATAACCATACAGACAGATCATAACGATTATCCCTTTCATAAACATAATGGTTTAAAGTGATCATGTGACAATAGGTATGCTAAATAAAATACTATTAGTTTATTTGCAGCACATTAAAGAAACAGCTAAAGAAATTATGCTAATCTCTTTAGGTGCAAACAGGTTAAACAAGACCTAAAAATAAATAAATAAATAAATCAATCAGAAAATGAATACCAAACCAGTCGTGGCTAGTAATGGCACAATTTTACCTGCATCAGGCTAGTAGTGCTTTTACTTTCAAAAGAAAGTAGATGAAACATTTTTAATGATACATTACTGTAGAGCACTATCAGAAGCCACATAAGGACAGCTCATGAACTGAAATTCAAACTTCCATACTGTTGTTGACCAACCTTAAATACTTGTGTTGCAGCATCAGTAAGTATTAGATAAAGACTAGCACCGCTGAATCTTTCTCTCCTGAAGCTACAGCTAGTGTGAGCGCGCATAATCTGTGAATGTCAACAAATATTTCATTTGTGAAATGAGAAGAATGACACAGTTTCAGACCACAGTTATTACTTTACCGCTGAGGTTTCATGACATCTCTAAAGCCCAAAATAAACCAGCGTGAAGTGAGTCACCATCTAGGCCGGCCTGTTTCCTCACATCATGACCCTGATGTGTGGCCAGAGACAACAGCATGAAAACAAAACACCCTACAGAAGAATACGCAGTAAAGAAAAAAAACTCTGGGAAATATCTATTACTAATCGATGACATGCCTCAGTTACATAACCGTCCAGTCGCGCTTGTGCAGCTGAAACCACTGGGAAGATTTGGTCATATTTTCCAAATTGAAACACTCTGGTTTTGGTTTGCGGTGATGTGCTTGTCTAGATTTGTTTCAAGCTCTTGTCCATGCACAGAGAGAGGATGAGAAAGAGTGAGAGACAGACAGAAGATAGATGGAGAGTGAAAGCAATGAGGGAGTTGGAAAGTTGGGAGAGGAACAGAGAAGAAGCTGAGAGAAAAGATGACAAGAATAGGAGGGGGAAAAAGTTCTTTGTTTGGCAAATCATTAAACTATAAAGCATAAAAAGTCAGAAGGAGAGACGGGAAAAACAGACAGAGAGTGAAAGGCGGCCAAGAGATGTTAGTCAAGACTAGAAAAAAACTGTTCGAACTATAACATACTGCCTACTGCAGTACATACTACTCTGAAATCAACATTTTAAGTTTAAGTCAAGGAGTTACTTGCTGTGTTTTGTAATAAACTTTGAAATTTAAAAAGCAAATTGTTAAAAAATAATTTGTTTTTTGTATTTTTTTTTTAAAAGCTGGTAAGATTTTTATGTTTTAAGATTCATGTTTTAAGATTCATGTTTGTTTTTTTTAATAGTAGGTTTAAGATCAATATTTTACTAGTTCCCACTTCCTCAGCAATAAAATAGCTTGTTCGGCGGACTGTCCAGGGGACATGCAGGGAGCCTAGTGGCCTCCGAGTCCTAGGAGGTTTAACCCTCTAGGACAGGGGTGCTCAATCCTGTTCCTGGAGATCTACCTTCCAGCAGAATTCAACTCCAACCCTGATCAGAAACAACCT
>JAUCNO010001539.1:0-26035 GCA_032353835.1 Enteromius viviparus | reverse complement strand
CCAGCGGGCATTCTATACATTGCCTAGGCATTCTATAGAATGCCGGCATTTCACACATTGCCGGTAACATATACACTGCTGTTCAAAAGTTTGGGATCAGTAAGACTTGTAATGCTCATCAAAGCTGTATTTATTCGATCAAATATACAGAAAAAATAAGTAATATAGTGAAATGTTATTGCAATTTCTAATATTGGTTTCTTATTTTAATATATAATTTATTTCTGTGGTGCAGCGCTGACTTTTTATCAGCCTTTACTCCAGTCTTTAATGTCACATGATCCTTCAGGAATAATTCTAATATGCTAATTTATAAATTGTTATATGCTAATTTACATTGTTAAATCCGTTGCATATTTTTTTAAACTTATTTATTCTTTGATGAATAAAGCATTAAAAAGAACAGAATTCACTCAAAATGGAATTCTTTTCTAACAATATAAGAATTTGATCCATTTAATTGTCAAATAAAAGTATTAGCTTCTTTTAAAAAAGAAGAAAGAAAACATTATAATAGTAGTGTATATTGTACCATTTCTATTTTGAATAAACACTGTTCTTTTTAACCTTTTTATTGTTTAAATGTAATTTTCTTTGTGTATTTCTGATCAAGTAGATACAGTGATGATCAAGAAAATAAGGATGTGAAAAAAAATTAAAAATAAATAATCTTACTGGACCCAAACTTTCTATCTAAAAAGCAAGTATCATTTTCTCAAAACCATTTATAATTAAGTCAGTACATAAAAAAATTAATTGCTTAATGTTTTAAACATTAAATTGCTATAAATACTGTTAACACTGCATGAACACTGCATGTCACATTGCAGCCTGAAAGAGGCCTACAGTGTGACCACGGATGACTTTCTTTCATGCAAGTCAAAACAAAACAACTGTCTTTCACAGGAAGCCACAGATGAATGGCATTTTGAGGTGGTCTGCTTTCCAGAAGAAGTGGTTTACGTTAAATTGGACAAATGGGCTTTCCTTTGGCAGCTCTAAAGAGCACGACGGGGTTCGTAAACCACCACCTATCTGCAACAGCACAAGCTAATAATGATGAATTCTCTCCTTTTGGTGTGTAATCCATTATTTCCATCTCATTTGCGGATAGACGTACAAGGTAAAAGACACTTTGTGGTGTGTGACCCCCAATCTATGGTGATAAATTACTTGATAACTTAGAGTTTAATTCCCCCGGTGCCATGCAAAAATAAAACCATAATTCCTTATGTACACTGTATGAATGAACAACTTTAAAACTGTGTTTAAGGGTTTGTACTGTAACTTGCATGAACTTACTGAATAAAGCAACACTTATATATCTATAATATAAGATTATAACCTTAATGGCACAGAAGTTATTTAAAAGTATTTACCTGGCTTCCTTTAGGTCCAGGAATACCCTGCAAATAGACAAATCAATTGTAAAATTTCTATTCAAAAAAAGCTTAGGATAGCCAAGTCACTATGATACTTCAACTGTTTTAACCTCCAAACAAGTCAAATATCATAATTCTGATTGCTTAGAAAATGCATAAAATTATGGCATCGCTTATATTTGAAATATATTGAACAGAGATTTAAGGTTCTTGCGAACTGAATTTTTTAAATGCATTTTTTAACTTTTTTTTGTGTGTATTTGTCATCCTTTGCTATAAAAATGCTTTTTACAGAAAAAAATCTAAACTGATTTATATGATGAATGTTTCGGAGGCAGTGTGTAAACTCATATTTATTTTTCAATTATTCAGACTCATTGTGCAATGACCTTTACATGACAGACTTTGTCAATGGTATAAGGTACAAAAGCTAAAAACTACACCTTTATTGTACATAAAAAGTACATCTTAGTACCTAAAATGTACTGTACATATGAGCATCTTTTGAAAGAATTCCACTTCAATTTTGTACCAATTTTTTTGAGAGTGCAATAAGCTTATGTAATCAAATGAAAGAAGCATCAATTTTTAGTATTCTTCCAAAGTGACTTAAACCTTCTGAAAGCCAAATGTCACTCAAAAATTCACATTCTAAATTGGAAGGACAGCACAATTAAGTACTTAAATGTGCAATAATGTGACAATTCAGATCATGTTTTTTCAAAACACACAGACACGTTGGTTTTTGTGATTTATGGGGACTCACCATAGGCGTAATGGTTTTTATACTGTAAAAACTGTATGTGCTACTGCCCTACACTGCCTACACCTAATTAAATTAGATTTTCAAACACCATTTAGTATGTTTTTAAGCCTTTTGAATTATGGGTACACTGAAAATGTCCTCATACATCACCTTCATATTGTAATACCTATGTCACACCCATGTCATTATGCAAATGTGTGTCCTCATAAACATGCACATCTCTTTAAAGCTCAGGAATACTCACAGGTTTGCCATCCAGACCAAGCGGACCCTGAACAGTGGAAAAAGAGAAAAACAGATGAATAAACCCCAGGGGTTCACCAGACAGCCAGTCATAAAACGAGAAAATGCAGATTGACTCTGAAGGGAAGTGTGAGGGGTAAATCAAAAGATGAAGATCAGGAGAGAAATATAGAACGAAATGAAAATGATCGTGTTGGGCCACGATGTCATTCTTTTGATTTCAAAAGAGGACTGGAGTCAGATCAGTTTCTTTTGACTTATAATATAAAATTCTGTTATTGGAACCAATTCTACCAGTGAGCACAGAGGCTAAATTCAAGATTAGTAGTGTCATATTAATCATACCTTCATGCACCAGACGGTTTTCATAAAAACGGACTTAAAGCCTCAAAGATTCATATGGAAGAATAGTCGATGATCTAGCCTGGGCTTCTTCATTGGTTTTATATTTAATACTGGACAGACATGTGTATTATTATGCATATGGCTAAATAATTAAACATAATCTAATTAAAAACTGGCAAATACATTTCACAGTAGTCAATATATCATGCTTTGAAATTAGTTTTAGTTGAACCAGGTGTCCAAAATAGAAAGGATGTGCAAATTTGCAGTAAAAAAGAAGTTTTATTTCTTTAATTTATAGAAGACTGTGTGGGACTGTAATGGGAGCAACCTAGCCATGCAAAAGGTGACCTTACAGTATTTATTTTTGTTTAGAAGGCGTGATGTCAAAGGTGAAAAGCCTGATTTAAAAGTGTCACGAAACACCAAGACGTGTTCTAAAAGTAGCAGTGTCAGATAAATCACATACTTTTGAATCAAGTGTGAGAGGTCATCAAAATGCCAAAGACCTTTGAACTTTAAAACATATATCTGTACAATTTCAGGCTCTTTTTTGGTGTCTCGAAAGCTAGTTGGACCCTTGTAATAATCCCACATTTCAATGATTATTTACAGCTTTCTTTGTGTGTTATCAAGAAACATGTTATCACAGAACAACACAAAAACAAAGACTTTAAAAAAAGAGAGAGAAACTTTTAGGCATCATGGCCCCAATAAACACTGTGCAGTTGACTGGTTGACCAAACTCCAGAATTAAAAAATTTACTGGATTTGAGAAAATATTGACATTTACAGATTAAAAAAACTAAGTTGGAACAAAGAATCCTAAACTCTGACATTTTAACACAAAAGTGTTCTTCAGAACTGCTGTTTTTTTCACAAATGCACTCAAACTAGACTACTGGTTTTAAAGCATGAAAGAAAAATGATTGTGCTGCTAGATTTTGGGTTAAATCTCCTCCAATTCCCCACAAATTCATGTTTCAAAGTAAATAAAACACAGATTACTGCAGTACATTTAACAAGATTACACTTAAAGTCAATGTGTTACTTAATAGTCTTAATATAAATATGAAAATTCCTAGCTTTTCTTTATAAAGCTGGCATTGATCAGAAACTGTACTGTATTTCCTCCGTGTCATTCTTTGGAAAGACTTCAACATAATTGGTATTCAGAAAACCACACAAATTTGCAGGTCAGAGATCACCAAATGAAAAATTGGTGCTCGCATGTTTGCATGCGTGAGAAGCGAACACGAGGTCTAGTGTGACAGGGCCTTCAAACTTCAATGAAGTATCTGTACCTAATAGTACGGGAACATCCTGGGCTAAAAAACGAACGCTAAGCTTCTGTCTTTGAATAAACAGACAAAAGACGTACGAGTCCATTGTGGACAATAAACAATCCCTGTTCTTAAGCGTTCCCAGAGGTATGTTAAGGACAGGACGTTTGTTTTGAGGACGTGCTACAAGCTCTAATCATACATCTGGGAGCGTTTACATGGCTTGCTCTCTGCAGTGTCTCCTCATGCTGAGCAGACATCATGAGCACAGGTCACTGCCAGCGGACTTCCTGCAAGAGAAATGAATGAATCAGCTAAGACATTTAACTCTGATTTATGAGCATAGTACTCAGGGTCTGAGACCCTTTAAGTTCATCATTGTGAGGAGAAGGTCGGTCTTCCCACTGGTCACTATTGCTGGGTCTCAATCTGTTGACCCTCAGGGCCAACGACTTGCATTTGTAAATGAGTAATCCATCAAAATGATTGGGGGATTAAAGGTTTCATCCTTGAAAATCTTAGAAACACAACCACTGCCGACTTTTTTACGAATAAATATCACTCGCATTATTATCCAAGAATGTATCCTTCAGATTTCTGAACATCCAGTTATCTGTCTCACACCTGAAGGTCCATATGGATGCCACACATGAACTAACACAACTCAATTTATGACCCCCTGAAGTGTGAACGTATCCATGAAAAAATCTAATCCATCCGTTATCCCTAAACCTGCTTTTCATTCCTCTCCCGCAACATACTGTCTGGCCAAAGCACAAAACCTCCAAGAAAAAAAACTCTCATAAAACAATTAAATTAAGATTAATCCTGGATATTTGATTTTGTTGTGTGTGCTTCTGAATTCCAAGGAGGAACAGCAGGAAAACATTCCAAAGTAGCACAGATTTACCACATAGTTTTAACCACAAAGTGCAAAGGAGTGAGAAAGAGGATTCAGATTACCAGTAAAGCCGCGAGAAAATGAAATAATGACTTTTTTGTCTGTTGCCCTTTGCCAGCGTTAAAGTTTTTTTAAACTTTGCTATAAATCGTAAATTCATCACAGGGTAATCGAAACGCTTTGAGTTCAGGCCTACAAAAGCATTCCTGCTAAAATTGGACTGTGGTGGGCTCAATGGTGCTTTGTGGGAAATCTGGAGGGATCGTATCGATAGGGCCGTTGAGTTAAATTAAGACTTAAATGTTTTAATCAAAAGAATCTTTTGCAAGTTTTAACTGCCTTCACCTACTTAAGAGATCGTGTTTGGGTTGGACGGTGTAGAAATGTCCCATCTTTCATTGCCAATATCTGGTTTTAAGCCCTTAAATGCATTGCACCTTTTCCAGTAAAAATATCTAAACATGATTTACTTGAAGAATATTGCACAAGACATTAAGACTTGATTTCAGAGAATATACATCAAATTAAATTTGATTTAAGGTTTTTTGAATTCCACTTTGAACAATTAAATGAAGCATAAACATCATAAACCTACATTTTAAGGCAAACAAAGTCAGCATGAAATTCACCATCGTCTATTTTGTAAACGTACCGTTATAGCTCTTATTGTGAATGATTCATGCATGTACATCTTTCATTTTTATATATTTGATCCTATTTGTGAAATCAGTGTGATATACTTACATCAGTTTTTTAAGGATTACACAAATTGAATACAATCAGATATAAATTGGATTATGAATTCATCAGTGATTCATCAATGATTTTTTTGACTGAAAAAAGAGATCAGGTCAATCTTTTGTGGACAGCAAGCAATAGAGATGCATACAATGCAACCCCCCTTGTTGTTCAGGTTTCATTTTTCTGCATGAAATAAACCCAAGAACCACAATCTCATCCCCGTGTGGCTCTGGAGGGAGAGACGACCCCTCATCTGGATCCAATGTCTATGAAGTCTCCACGTCTCTCTGTTCTCCTTTCTTCTCTGAAGGGAATATCGTTTATTGGACTCTTTATACTTGAAGTACATGGAAATACTTTGGGATATGTGACATTCATTTCTCTCCCACCAGGCCGCCAAAAAAGATGTTCCTGGGTTTCTAAAAAGAAACACCATGCCAGTATTCATATGACATATTTTGGCTCCATTGTTCCATAACAAGAATGGTTATACTACATATTTTTAAGCAAAATATAAAAAAGATTTGTACATTTTCTCAAGAAAATAAACGTGCCATGTTCACTCATACAACTGTATCATAAGCAATGTTTATCAGTAGGATGACCATACATCCTCTTTTTTCAGGTATGTCTTTGCTGGGATTTCTAACTGGCCTAGAGGTTTTTATATATGCGCTTATATACTGCATATAGGTTTTTATACATGCGCTTATATATTGCATATAGGTTTTTATAAATGTGCTTATATACTGCATATAGGTTTTTATATATGCGCTTATATACTGCATATAGGTTTCACATATGCGCTTATATACTGCATACAGGTTTTTATATATGCGCTTATATGCTGCATATAGGTTTCATACATGCGCTTATATACTGCATATAGGTTTTTATATATGCACTTATATACTGCATATAGGTTTCATACATGTGCTTATATACTGCATATAGGTTTTTATATATGCGCTTGTATACTGCATATAGGTTTCATATATGCGCTTATATACTGCATATAGGTTTCATATATGCGCTTATATATTGCATATAGGTTTTTATATATATTTGACTGTTCTCTGTAAATCCCACCTTCTCTCATTTCACGACTGGTCGATGGTCAAACTACTTTTCAGTCATTACCTTGAAAACAATAGCAAAACAAGGCCAAAACAAGAACATTTTAGGCAGTTTAGTAATCTTGGCCACAACATGTTCGGAAAAAAGAGTCTTTCCACCCTATCCATCACATGCTCAAATCCAAAGGGATCATTTATGAGAGAATCTAAACGTCTCGTGAGAGCCGTTCTCAGCAGCGTCTGCATGTAATACAGTCTGTTTACGATACCTCTAATCAAATCACGGCCTCAAATGAGCACCGACAGCATGTGGGCACCACCTGAGCTTATAAGAACAATGTCGAAGCTTCTACACACACGTTGAGTCCACATATGCGAGTAACATTAACCCTGCACACTTACAGAACAGATTTAACCTGGATCTACCTGGATTTCATCAAATGTATATGCGCACACTTCCTGTTTAGCTCCTGTTGCTCATCAACTAAACTCCTTGGGGCTTGTGTAACAGTGTAAATTATATTTACTTGAAATCATCTGCTTTTTGTCATTAATAATCCTCTGTATATGACGTAAGTTAACACAAACTGACTGTCAAAGCAGTTTACAGGATAAGAACAATCACGTTGTGAGGGAGTAAAGGGGATTGTTTAAAAAATGGCTATTGCTGGTGAATGGAGTGAAATCACTAGCGTATGTTTTGCAGTTGCTGGCCGAAAGCATTTTGAGATTGCGTTGTAAACCGTAAAGGATGTGGATTTGGGGCGAGTTCACACACGCACCTGTCGCTCTGTTCCAGATGCTACAGAGGCTTGGCAGATGCTAATGGACATGCTCCAGTTTAGGAAATCCGATCCACTCACATATAGTGAGCTATTCTACTATACTGAGCCCAATGAGATCAGCTCCATGCCTAACAAAGTACCAGCACAGCCTAAGGTGTTTTTTTTATATACGATCAAATCCTGTACTCTACATGAGCAAAGATAAGTTTAAATGTTATGTAATGTAAAGTTACATTTAATTTGTTTATGAACAAATTGTTTAGCATTTCCATTATTAGTATAAAAAATATGATAATAATAATAACAATAATAATATTTTAGGGTTTTATAATATACTAATAATTGCTAATTAGCATACTATATATTTTTTGGCAAACGTTGATTAATGACATACAAAATTAAAGTTTTTGTTTGCATATCTGTTCTTTATGTATATATAAATACACACATAAAGTGTATATTTAAAAAATATTTGCATGTATTTACATATCTGCATTTATATTCTTAGAACTTTTATTATAAATAAATAAATAATTGTAAGATATAAATACAAAACATTTTTCTGAAATGTAAACATAGTAAATACTGAGCACACATACATATATTATGTAAACTATATTTTTGATGTTATTAATTGCCTTTAATTGTTTGACAACACACATATATATATATATATATATATATATATATATAATTATTATTTATTAAATATATAATTTAATTATTTATGTATTTAATATGATTTTTATTACTTTATTACAGCAATGAGAATGAGATTTTATTCAGTATAATTTATTTTTGCATGTATACATATACACATATAATAAACCATAAAAATGTTTAGGGTGAAATATATCCAAGACTTTTTTGTTTCAGTGTGTGCAGATTCACACACACACACACACACGCACACACCTGTCTATAATTAGCCACAGACTTTTCCCGGCAGACGTACAAATCTGGGAAAACCATGAGTGTACCTCTGATACTAATTTGCTGGGCATGACTGACCCAGCCTGGCATAGACTGTTATCTAAAGGCTGATCTTACAGCAGATACGCCACAGCATATCAGTACAAACACCAGTCTGATTGAGAGATAATGGGTACAGAGACAGGAAGTGGTAATGCAATAAATAGATCTGTAGTATAACTGGCTAAAAAGTCACAGTAAGGCTTACTCAGAACTCCCAAACAAGTATAGTCTTATTGAACTCACACTTCACGCCGCGAGGTGAGTAAGGCCTGTTAACTAAACATCTCTTGATAGTTGGAGCCAAACCAACCAAACCAAGGGGTCCACAATTAAGATCCAGACAAAACAAGGTACAAAGCCTCATTCGATTTGTGACTAACCACAATCTGACCCCAGGTTCACCTTGACATGTTCCAGAACAGCCTGCTGATTATCATTCTGCTGCCCCCTGTTCCACTGACAGCCACTAGAGGCCACCAGACCACTTCTCCAATAGACCACACAATCAAAACAATAATCCAATTCAACCTGAAATCTGGACCCAGAGAATTGATCTCATGTTTGTATCTACATAAACAGAAGTACTACAAATATATAAACTGACTATTGATTGTTTGACTGGGGCTTGTTTCATAAGTGAAACACAAGATGCAATTATGACTTACAGTTTACCAAGCGAATATCTTTTTTATTTGAACACAAACAAATCAACGCCCAGTTATCAGAAAACAATCATCAGATGTGTTGAACTTTAACAGATCAGAGTACATCTGACCATATGTCACAGTTCAAATGTTTTGTCTAAAGCTCTATTCATTTCTAAACGCCCGACTGCTTTCCCAGCACTTTCCATTCCAGGGTTTAAGAAAGCAGGAAATTAGAAACTAAGAGTCCTAAGTGTCTCTGGCCTGCTGTCCCGCACCCATGTTTAGCCAAAGGGACGAATCTACAGCGTTTTCAACAGAGAAACACCATTACCAATGTAATTGAGCCCAGAAGTGCTTTCACTCTTTCCAGGAAACTCAGCATCATTATCGGCCATGTTGCAGAAAAAGTTCATTCTTCATCAGAGATGAAGGTGTTGATGATGAAGAGCGCAGTAGAAAAGTTTAAAATCTTTTAGTCAACCTGTTCCATAAAACAAGCTTATTATATAAGCCAGGCTTATGGCAGATAATGTGACTTATTTTAATACAAATTAACTGGCAATAAGTCAGACTAACTAAAATTAGCCAGGCTTATACTCTAATCTTGTTTTATGGAACAGGCCCCTGATCTGATGGCAATTTGTATATATTTTACAGGGTGGCTAATTCGTACAATTTCATACAACCTCACTCCTATGAATTAATTTAATTTCTTCTAAATCATGTGTATTTTACGAGTTGCCAATTTGTATGAATTTGTACGAATTACCTAAACCTAACCCCGCCCCTAAACCTACCCGTCACGGGGGTTATAGACAAGTGAGGTCGTACAATTAGTACGAGTTAGCACGAATTTGCTTTATTTTTTAGTTATGTTAATGCTAGAGAAAGGGAACATTTCATTTTATCATTTTGCATGAGGAGGTTACTTTTGAATGTAATGTAAACCATCCAAAACTATTAAAAATCCTTAATTCAATCATTCCATGAAGGATATTGTATATATTGTATCAATGAAGTATATGTCTTTGTTATATTTTGACAACATCATTAAAGACAGGATAATAGTGCAGACATTCTATTAATGTCACTGTAAGAATGTTTATTCATACATTAACTTCAAGAGAATTCTGCGAGAATGTTTCCCACAGTGCTGAGAAAGTTAGCTGGGAAGCTGCACAGGTATGTAGTAAGAATCAGAAAAGAAAAAAAGATCAGTAATAAGTCAAATGGAAGTGATAGAAGCAAATAGAAAAAAGTTCCATAAAATGTAGTTTAAAACCCAAGAAAGAAACTAGATACTTAAAAGGACATTTACCGGGTAACCGTCTCGCCCATGTTTGCCCTGTGCAAAAAAAGAAATTGATATAACAAATAAATTTAGACTTACAGTAGATTAAACTAATCTCAAGGTAATCTAAATAGTTATAATAGTTTCATGAAAAAAGCTAAATATTTTTAAATTCAGTGTGAAATGTAAACTACTATAAACTATTCTCATTACCCTGTCTGAACTTGAAGAATGCACTTTCCTTCCGCAAAATAAATCTCTGTTTTGTGTGTTTATTAGTTGGATTAACAACACCTTGCAGGATTGTAAATGAAAACTTCAAATGTTTTAGGGTTTCTTCTAGCAGTAGATTTCTGAGTAAATAAACTAGTGGACCTCTGAAGACCAGAAACTAAACGTGAAAGTTAGCAAACCAACCTAAACTGTTAAAACATTGAAAGCTGTCACATAATTTGACATCTGCAAGCAATAAACAGATCAATGAAACCTTCATGACAGCCTGTTACAATATGGATTAGAAGCCACATATCTGTTTGCAACAAGGTGTTGACGGCGTGGTTTTAACCTAAATCTAAAGCAGGTGACAGACAGACTATAACCTGTTCTTACACTGTTGCACTTTTGTTGGATACCAGAAATTTAAAGCTGGTTTTGAATATTCTAGAAGTTTAATATCAGTAGCACCAGATCTTTAAAAGTGTTCAGCTAGCAGATGCTCTGAAGTGAATATTCCAAAACTTTATCCTTTAAGCTGTATTCTGGAATCTCAGAAAGATGCACATTTTTTAGAAGCTTAAATTCAAAGGTTCTAGAAATTGAAAGTCAGACAAACATGGTGTAAATATTCAGGATGTATGAAGTATTCCAGGACTTGAAGGTGGTTTCTCAGGTTTTATGACTATGTTTTGTCAGCCTTACCACAACAAAGAGCCCATATCTGCCTAATATCATTATCTTGAAGTGTGGCGATGGGGTACTTACTGGGGTCCCTGAAAAATAAAAAAAAACAACAACAAACAGACCTTTAAAACAATTTAAATGTCTTTCAATTAATAACACAAAATCACACTTAAACCTCTAAATATTTTTTTTTCACTGTGGATCTGGTTTTTGGTGTGTTCATCATGTAGCTATTATGACCCTCAGAGGAGACAAAGAAGTTAAAAAGATGTTTTGAGGTTCTATGAGGCAGAAAGTTGTTGGCGTATAGGCGTATTTACTCCTGTCTATTTGCTGGCAGACTCTCAAGAGTTTAAAGGATAACATTCCCTCAGCACAGTCAGGTTCTGACCATTGTGAACCAAATGGCTTCACCATTTGGAAAGCATTTAAGGAGTAAGATGTTGAAAGAGAAAAATAATGAGAGTGAGTTTTACAGTTTAATTGAGCCCATCAGAATTGTTTAGCAAAAAGATTAATCTTTTAATTAATGAGGGCTCTAATTAAATGAGCGTTTTCAATGATTGAACTATCATGGATGTATACGACCTGCCTAATGTTTGCGCTAATTAGACTGCTAAATATCTTCCAGCTTTCCAACCATATTTTCTCCCTCACACTCTAGAAACAAACAGACTGTTGTGCAATGGAGAACCTCCTCCACTTGACTCTTCCCGCCCGCTTTACGACCCAAACTACAACAAGCAGGCGCAGCTAAACAGAACCACATCTAGCAGACTTAGCGACAAAACGACCCACTATCTCTATGTAAATAAAGTGTTCTGCCAACGTTTGAAGTTCCTCTCCCAGGGCAGCGGAGCTGGAACAAGTTTGAAAAACAGATGTAAAGAATTGCCATTCTGTCCAAATGCCAGTTGCGTGGGAAAGCAGCGAACCCAGATTTAATCGGATATGGTCAGAAGGTGAATATAGGTTCTGCTGTACAAACTGTGCTCATTATCCAAAGATAATCTTATGGCGTACTTGAGGTAATGGTGGGACATCATCTGGACACCTTCTTAAGCTTCACAAGCTGTACTGATGGCTTCTTCCACAAGTGATGTGACACTGAATCATTCATTTCATTAAATCCTCCCTCAGTCTGGGCACATGTGAGTCTACCACACAGCTTAGAAATGCATCAGCATCTTTATTTGTATGGCAGAGTCATCATCAGTCTGAGTTTAATACCTCTGAATCATCTGAGGGTCTACGGTGACTCAAAACCACATTCAGTGAGGACTTCCTTCCAGTCACATCTAATGATTATGAATTAGGGACACTAGTAACAATGTTTATAGAAAGCTGCTGGACAAGCATGAGGAACATAAATTAAGAGATCACACTCACCAGGGTCGCCTTTTCTGCCCATCCGTCCCCGTTTCCCAGGAGGACCTGAAGTCAAGAGAGATGTGTAATGATTTAATAAATATCTTACATGAGACAGTTTTTTTTTTTCAGTTGACTTCCATTTATAAGCATTTACTGAGGTTTCTGAACATACGGATTCATTAAAATGATTTTCCCATCAGATGCTTGAAGAGTCCTGTTTGAAAGTTGTAATTTTTAAAAACACGCCAGTTCCACAAAGAAATGTCTGGGTTTCGTTAGACAGCACAATCGAATCAAAACTATAAAACATTTATTGTACATTTAAGATTTTAATGTGACATTTTCATGACAATATTTTGTAATTATGTTATTTTATTATTATATTAATGCAGCAATTAGGTAAATGTAGTTTTGGTTAAACTGATCTTGAATGCCTTGTTTTGTTTAATGTATATTTTGAATTTTTGTTTAATGTATATTTTATTTCAGATCAACTACAATTGGTGGAGAGCCCTTTTAAGAGCTCCTGCTGTAATGTTTAAAAAACCTGATTCTCATTAAATGTAGTAAGATTTGTAATATGAATAATATTTCATTAATTAAACTGAGTGCTACAAATGCTATGATTTGTTTTCTCTCTCTCTTTTTTTTTTTTTAGAATTATACGTCTCACTTTAAATAATATATTTTTGTGTTGCCTTACAGTAATTGGAATTATGCACCAAAACAACACAATAACTATGGGATAGGGGAGTTTCAATTTTCTTAATTTACATTAAAGTAGTCATGAACTGAGAAACCAAAATTTCCTTGATCTTTTGACAAATTGGAGGTCATTGTACTATAAAAACTTTGCCGTTGATTAAAAAACCACTTATATTGAAGCCAATCTACCGTAACAACATATTGTGGAACTCTACGACTGTCACGAGCGCCCTCAAGCTCCGCCAGAGGGAACCTCTTATCCACTCACACAGGACTCTTAAATTACTTCTGGACTTCATTTCCTATCAGCCACTGCACCCTCACAACACCTTTATATACTCACAAGGACTCAATTTACCATCATGCATTGCACACTTACTCCTGCTAGCACTTGCACTAGCAACTTATCACTACACCCATCATCACACTGCTTAAATAACATTCACTCATCAGTCAATCGCATTGATTGCAAGTATTGATTGTTATGGCGATCTACTATACGTTCTATTTCCGTGTCAGTTTTTTCCGTTTTTGACCTCTGTCTGTTTACCTGCACCCGTGATTGTTTGCTGCCTGAATACTGCTTGCTTGTGTACCCCGACCACACTTCTGCCTTGCCTCCGCTGTTTCTGTTTGTCTGTTGATCTGACCCTGCCTGCTTACCTGAATAAATAACCGCATAAGGATCCGAACGCTCCCACCGCAATCATTACAACAATGTAATAGCGTGGATAAGCACTTTAGATCTACATCACTTCCTGTGTAGCTCCGCCCACCGATTCGTTCATTTATTGTTTACAAAAGATGCCAATGTCCAGATCTTTGCCAAAACCAAACAATAAAGATTGCTCTGAAGACAAGACACTGTGCAGTGCCAAGACAGAGAAAAAAAGCATTTGTGTTGCCTTTCTTTTGATCCTAACGTTAGACGTAGTTTAATGTTATTACAACAGTACGAAATAAAAAAAACAGAGGATTTTCATGACCCCTTTAATAAAACAAATGACGCAATACAAAAAATATCATAATTATTATCTAAATATATGATATGTTGATAAGACTGTTATAAGATGAAAATTTTCATGAGCTTCAAGCTAACAGAAGTCCAAATGGTCCACACTAACACAGTAACTTGACCCATAGGCAGTAGAAAGGTGTAAAAAAAAGGCACATGTGTGATACAGAATCCAGGACAATTTCAGCTTAAATGATGGAAATGATCAGGATTAGGTGCAAATCCATTGTTCATAGACAAATGCAGATCTGTGCACCTCGCATCACTTTCTGTTGGTGTATATGTAAGTCAGAACAAAGCAAAGAACAAAGGGCATACCTCCCAGACGGTAGCCAGGCCCCCCCTCCTCTCTGTTCCTCTGGTTAACCGATTAACCCCCCCTTCTCTCTGTCCCCTGGGCACTAAATCACTTCCATCAACCTCTTTCCCTCCTCTCTTCTTTAGGTACTGTGAAATAGAAACCATACCTGAGCGAGGCAGGAGAGGGGGATGCTGGGATGCTAACGAGCTCGGGTCGCAGACACACTTTTCTTGTTGGCATTATTGTTATTGTTCTAGGTTAATCAACCCCTGCTGGTTCGAGTCCTATTAGAAAGATTGTCAAGAAAAGGTCTCGGGGTTTCACTTCCCCGGTGCGGTTCGCATTACTAAATCTAGAGCATCCGGCATCGTTATTGAAATGTTAAAGGTACAATTCAACTTAAAGGGTTACTTCACCCCAAAATAAATTTGGTCATAAATCAATTACCCCCATGTAGTTCCAAACCCATAAAAGCGTTGTTCATCTTTGGCACAAAAGATATATTTTCATCCAATATTTTGGATGAGAATTGTAATGCCAAGCCAGCAGAGGAAGTCCTCCACTGAGTACTAGCTCAACTCCGCTCCCTCTGTACTCACTTCCTGTCAGGCCTGTATAAAGCCTGAGAACAAACTCCAGTACTTTGTGAAGTATTGCCACTGCCTTACCAAGCGTTTCTTTCATTGTTATTCTGCCTGACCTCTGATTGCCATTGACTACGATTCCACAGATTTCCTTTCTAACCTGGTATGTTTATCGGACTGATGTTTATATCTCTGTTTGGACCCATTGCCTGCCGTACTGTTTATGCCTCTTGGATTGCCCTTGTGTATGAGGCCAGATCGAACTGCCTCTCTGATATTGACCCACTGCCTGAACTGATTAACCTGTCTCTGCCTTTTACTTTTAATAAACTTCTGCAAATGGATTCACATTCTGTGTCAGCGTCCTCGTTACAAGAAGCTTGAGGCTTCTGACTTGTCTCATTGACTGCCAAAGAATGAACACTGTAATGGCTCATAAAAGTATAAAAGACATCGTCAAAATAGTCCATCTGCCATCAGTGTTTCAATTTTACATCATGGATCCTTTGTAGTGAATGGGTGCCATCAGAACAAAACTCCAAGCAGCTGCTAAAAACATCCCAATAATTCCCACGACTCCAGTCTATAAATAAACATCTTGTGGAGTGAAAAGTGTGCTGTGTGTTTGTAAGAAACAGTTCTATTATAAAGACATTTGCAACTTAAAGCATTGCTTCTAGGTAAAATGCAAGTCCTCTATCCATAAAACTTCTTTCTTCAGTTTATGAAAAACTCAGAGCTTTTCACTTCACAAGATGTTACATGATAGACTGGAGTTGTGTGGATTAGTGATTTTTTTAATTAGCTATTTGGACTATTTTATTCAACAACATCCTGCATGAACCGAAGGCGAGTACATTTTCAGCAAATTGTAACTTTTGCGTGAACTATTCCTTTAAACTCTATCTGTGACATGTTGCTGATTAACACAGCAAATACATTCTACATATCTGTCAGTTTGTAAAAACCAGTTACAATTAAGTGTATACTCGTAATGCAATTAAAATCTATTTAGCAAACTGTGTACTAACCAAGTGTTTCCCGCAATGTTTCTATCCATTATACATTTTAAATCAGTGTGTGGCAAAACACAATTATAGCCAGAAGTCTTAGTGAGACTTTTTTTTTTAAGGTAAAAAAAATTCTTATCAACCTCAAATTTCTTAATTAATATTGCATGTGTTAACTTCTAAGTATCCACTAACCTTACCAACATGGCAACAAACCTGTTTGAAATCAAGCAGACATACAACTCCATTTACTGTTTTAACAAAAATGAGCTTCCCATTACTGCTTCAAAAGCTCTCCAGGACGAAGTGCACTGTTGACTTCATTTGTAAATACATAAGTGTACACAATTTTTATTTGTTTTTACGAACGGAGTAATTTGTTTAAGTTATTATCCAATGTAAACATCAGAGAAAATCAGAAACTGAACTCAAACTTGTATAAAAACCCGTAACATTTTTTCCAGAGGTTAAAGGTCACTGTAATAAGTGTATTCAAAGTTTTTTCTACGAACCTGCCTGCTTTTTAAGACGCACTTTCAGTCTTTATCTTCAAACATTGTCTTTCTATTGCTCTCTCTTTCTCTCATGTTGTCTGTTCTATATCATATATGGTTTTTAGCTCAACTTCCACCATTGTAATGACGTCCCAGGGTTTGTGTGTGATAAAGCGAATCATAGTCAACACAGCCGTGGCTTCATCACTGAGCTCTTCTGGCTTACTGCACTACACACTATCACGTTACAAAAGACCAAACCACAAAGGCTATAAATACAAGTGTAACTATGTTCTTCACCAGCAGAGCCCATAAACACGATGAGGAACTGAGGCTGACGGCTCAATGCTGAAGACGCCGATGAAAGGGCCTCTGGCGCTTTTTATCTGTCAGCATTTGATGAACTGTCTCATGGACAATTATCGTAACAGTAACAACTGCGAGATTAAAAACTTGAGTCTGGATGCAATCGAGGTCTCCGGGGTTTTACATGTCTCCTATGTTCTCCCCTATAGCCTGTCCCGTTACGTTAACATTAAGAAATCAGATAATTGAGGTGTATCATTATTTTTAGCTTTGACGATCTAACCGCTCGAATTTCCGATCTTTATCCGATCGAGAAGGTCTGGTTCTAATAGTCACGCATAGGCTTGATTTAGCTACTGTGACATTTAGTCTTAAACTAATGAAAACGTCATTGTTTTCCTCCGGCTTTGTGTTGGGCGCAACAACTGTTCGCAATAAGCGTCAACAGTGAAATCACAGATTTCAATCCTCTCCGAAAACCACAAATGTGTTTTCCTCTCCAATATCACTCGCTGACAAAATTAAAGTCTAAAAAGGAAAAGGAAATGAAATTAATTCCAGAAAGTGTGTGTGGTTTGTGTGGAGTTACACTGTGACAACCCTTTGTCCCAGGAAAATTTTACGTTATCTGTCTTACAGGAAGTTCACACATTATCCTATCATTCAATTATCCAACAATAGTAACTTAATAAAATAATACATTTTACTTGAACTCTACATACCAATAGAAAAAAAAGTGTTGATAAAGTTAATTAATAACGATGCTTATTGAAGTTAAACTAACCGATGTACTGTATAAAATGTATAAAACAAAAATATTAACTTTTAGATATCTCCTATTTTAAAAACTACATAAAATAAAATTTAAATGCTCACACTTTACATTAAGGCCCCATCATTTCTGCATTAACTAACATTAACAATGATCAATACATTTGTTACAGTATTCATATTCGTTAACGTAGTTAATCAAAATACAATTGTTCATTGTTTGTTCATGTTAGCACAGATCCATTAAATAATATTACCAGATAAATCTTTTTAACATTTTAAGTTTAATAACGTATTAGTAAATGCTGAAAATAATATTTATAAAATGCTTTAAAAGTATTTTTATTCTTAGTTTAATGCAGTACACAAATAGGACCTTACTGTAAAGTGTTACCATAAAATGTTTTAAAAGTTACATATAAAATATTAATAAAAAAAAAACTAAATCACTAAACATCAACTAAAATTGAACTCATATGAAAGAGAAAACAGAGAAAAATACAAAGTAATTTATAATAGCTTGAAGTGCCATATCAACTACAGAAAATGTTTTTAAATTTGTAAAAACTTGAATCTATAATTTAAGCCATTTTCATAACTAAAGCATTATTCATCACACTTCAACAAACTGCTTTCATGTTCATGTGAAATGTACAAACAGAGCGAGTTATTTGGCTTTCTGTGATGCCTGACAGGTGGTTTATGTTGACTGGAGGAGCTCGTAACAAAGCAGGAACTCTGACTGTCAAATCAAATGCTGTTGCTCATGAGAGATCACGAACAGCTAAATAACAGAACTGAACTCAACCGTTTCAAATGAGGAGAGGAGAGGAGGAGAGGTGAGTTATCTGGACATTCCAGTGTATGCGAGTGTGCACATTTTGTGTGTGTGAGGTGGTCAAAGTGTCATGTGTTTAACAGCAATCAAAAAATCATCACACATGGATTTCTGAAACACTGTGTTTTCAATACATTGCTTTTGTACAATTTTAATCTATACTGAGCTTTTTAAGTACATTATTATAAAAAAACTAATGCATGTAAAACTTACGTAAAAAATAATTACATGACTATGTAAATGTATACATTTTTGAATAAATTTACAATCATCGAATTAGGGGGAAAAATAATCATTATACTGTTTGAAATGTCATATTAACTACATAAATTTATTTTAATGGTTTTTAATGTTATTTATTTTATTTAAATTTTTAATATTTTAATGTTAGAAGCTGTCTAAACTGGAAAAAGCTTGCACTGAGATATCTTAAAATACATCATTGTCATTGTTTGGTCTTAAAATGCTCACAGATAATGCATTTTTGTAAGACCCGTTTCTAAAAATTCTTAAATGTCCTAAACTAGCAAAGGTCTAGTCCTGGCTTAATCTAATTCCTATACCTTTGATATTTCCTGTTATAATAATAATAATAATAATAATAATAATAATAATAATAATAATAATAATAATAATATACATACATGAATAAATGGAAATATTTAAATGTGTATGTGGTATATATATATATATATATATACACACATATACACACACACACAAGATTCCTTAATTTATTATAACAATAATAGTGTAAGTGGTAGAAATACTTGTAATATCAAATATGTAATATAAAATATATTCATAATTAATGGTCACCAAATAAACTGTTAGTTGTAAAAATCTTAGTATTGAGATTGCATGCTCCAATAAAAAACAAAAACAAAAAAACATACTTCGTCAACTGCAAAATATTACATTCTCCACATTAAATTATATTAATAAATAATATATTCATATATTTATAATGTAACAATTTTTTTACACTTCTTGTAAGTTGGAGCGTGCACAAAGCGAGCAAACACATGCATGGCAGATGCACAAACGCACACTATCAGCAATGACACACAGCCTCATAATCTGTAAGCTACATCTGCATTTTTAAAATGCCTTACTCCGAGTCATGCAGCACTATCCAGACCACTATATGAAAACATGACAGTTGCCTAACGCATCTTACGACAAATGTCCAGGGAAAACAGTCTGCTCTGGAGATCTTCACACATTTAATTTGGAATGAAGTGTATTTAAGATTATTTGTTATTTTTTAATCCAGGCTTTGTTCCAAGGCACATAAGTACATTTACGACATATTTCTGACTTCAGAATCATTCTAGACTTCATTTGGGTTTGTATTGAGGTACCTGTGACGGATTGAGGCGAGTTGCGGAACATCTCGTAAAATTTAGAGAGGTAGAGCACCATAATGAGCTTGTCTGGCCCTCGTTCAGCATTCATTTCCTTTCCTGTGGTGACCGGCTGGATGCCAAACTCCCGCTCTGCCACGTCAAACGCCAACTGGTTGTTTTTAGCGCAGTCTGCCTCGTTCAGAGAGTCAAAATCACTGGAGAGATCAATAAGAAACCACAGAAGTTAGATTCATAAACAGATCAAATGAGAGAGTAAAAAAAAAGGATGCCATTCCATTGCACCGAGACCCTGTGTTTCATGCAATCTGTATCCTTAGTGATGCATAATATTTATCGAATCATCATCACAGTGTGATGACTAGACAAGCTGATTTATGACAAATAACATCTCACCGACACATTTTCTTTCACATCCTTTAGAAACAGCAACATTGTTGAAAAATTGTGAAAATGATGATGTAATTGCCGATGTAAATTATAAAAGTTACCTATTCCTCTTTTTTGTCAATTAAATATTTCACTTCCCTATTGGATCCTTTTAAAATAATCACCTTAATGAAGTGAACTGAACTACGCTGCAGGGAAAGTAAAGTTGAAATATCGAAGCTATTGTTCTTTAGTACAAGCAAACAACTTGTTTTGATGGTTTAGGGAAGGAGGCACCGCCACGTGTGTGAGATCAAAGAGCCACCAAATAATGGCGCGTTTGTCAACCCGTACGAGGGTGTGATCATGGGACCGAATGATAGCCGGTTTGTGTGTTATGTCATGCTCACATGAGGTCCGGCCGCTGGCGGTGAATGAGGGCGCACAGGGCCAGGCCGCTCCTCCAGGAGGTCGTAAGGTCACTCACATCCACTCCCCTGTAGCCCTGGGTCTGCTTCTGACACCACAGCAGCAGGCGGCTGGGACGCACTTCGGACTCTGAAAACAATACACACCATCATTAGGAGGTGATTCGGTTTTTAATTATGAAGCTTGTAATCCAACATACATGTATTCAGAGACAGGTTGACTATTTTTATATATACCTTATTATTAGGGAATATTAAACTTTCTATTCATCAAAGAATCCTGAAAGAAGTAGGACAGTTTCCACAAAAATATCAGGCAGCACAACTGCATATAAATTACAATATTACCCTACAACAGTCATTTTGAATTGTAATATTTCACAATATTATTTTTAATAGACCAATTGCTTTTGTGAGTTGCATTAGTGTCTGCTAAATGTGTATACACACACATACATACACATATATACTGCACATAGTGTGAGTCATACACACTTTTGTTGACCCCTTCCGTCATGTAACACGACCCTTTTGATTGAGTAGAGGGTGTGGAAATTATTGTTCCTGTGAGGCCTTATCCAGGTGAGCCAGTATAAAACAAATATGGATCTTGTGCCATCCTATTTTTCAACTACAGAAAAATTAAACTGAATGAAATGTTTTGTTTAAAAGTTAGTTTGAGTAGAAATATGACACTAATCCTATATTGTATTTAAAAAACAAGTTTTATAAAGAGCTTTTGTGGCAACAGTAGCACAATCAAGGGGAATAATTACCTGATATTGCTCTCTTTTTCCATCAATTTAAAGTGGAAGTGCAGAAATAAGACAAAATTGCAAGTTGTTGCAAACCAAATGATTCCTGTGACTATAGTCCCTGAAAGGACCGTTTAAAAAAAATCAAATGCAGTCAAATTTGCTGCAATTTTGTAAGACACACACTTCTGAATCTACCTTGTCTGGAGATGTTCACAGATCTGCGTGTGGGTCCATTGCGCTCTGGAGAACTCAAGTCCTGCTCGCCGTTAATGTACAGATGCCGTACCTGAGACAGAATGTTTAGCGTTAAGAGGAGGAAGATCTATATGTATATTGATAATGTGCAGTCTCACCTGATGTGGTCGTACGCAGGTGGAGTTGAAGTTGGGGTAACGTGTGGCTGGGTCTATGGTGTACTGCTCGATGTTTTTTGAGATGTTTTCTGCAGTCGTTTGAGGCAGCAGCCTGTAAATGCTCTCCCTATGATAAACAAAGAGCACATTGGGTCAAGACAAACAAATTAAAAAACTAGACCAAATGTGTTCACTGGTTGATGGAGCGTGTTCGCACCTCTCTGACAGAAGATCAAGAGGCCCTTTGCCCTGAGCCCAACCCTTTATCATCCAGGCCGTGTCAAAGGCAGCCAGAAACCCTCGAGCACATCCTGTACCCATGGGCCAGAAAGGCTGGAGACCAATAAAACAGAGAGAACACACTACATGTTTACAGGCTACTCTAAACAAAACACTGTACAGTGAAGTGGCATGTTGAAATAATCAGGAATATTTAAACTTAAAGTGAACTATCTTTTCCTGTGTTTAATTTAAACATACTGCGGGGTCAAAGTGTCCAAAACAATGTTTGAAAATCAAATATTTTTTAAACCACAAAATAAATGGATATTTTGGAATATTTAAACTTTGAAAAAAGAAAAAAAAAAATTTCAAATGAACAAATTATTTAAATTTTATGCAGCTTAATAGTAAAGCAAAGGATATCCTGACATTCATGTTTTACTCTAACTGCTATAATAACAACATACAATACAATTCATTTAGATATACTGTATGATAATACTATACATTTTTTTTAAATCCCAATTAAATTAGAAAATCTGATCCAATTAAAAATGTATCTATACACCTACCTCCAGCAGACTGTCTCCAACCAGCGCCACCAGCAGCTGATGACCACTCTTTTCTCTCACCAGAGCAGCGTTCTCTGAGGCATACATGCAGGTGAAGTCGAACATAGCTACATCTGGCTGGCCATAGTGGTTGATGGCGTAATCCAAAGAAGGAAGCTGGTAGTTTGTGCCAAAATCTGCAGCCTCACGGGCATAAGAGAGCAAAGCTTCTTGGTTTACGTTGTCGCTCGCCAACAGCCGCTCAGTCTCAATATAGTCCTGGGAAAAACAGAGGAAATAAATATTTTTTTATTTCAAGATATTTTTTATTTTCTTTTATTTATATATAAAATAATATAATATATATATTTATACGTATATATATATTTTTTTTTTAATTTTTTTTTATATATATATTATTAGTATTGCATTGTTTGCATTGAATATTTTTCTTCTTCATTTAATAAAAAAAAATGCAATACATCTAAATAGGACCACAGTGATAACTGAGATCAGTGTTAGGTGCACGTGCAGGATGTTAAGTAATCACAAACAATCCATTCAAGTCAAAACAATACAGCACATTTGAATGCCACAAGCAGCTTAAAGTTAAGTGGATTGCACAACAGCAGCATCATCATCATCATCATCATTATGTTGTTGAGTGATGAGCCAGGTTTTTACAGTCTCCACTGTGAGTACTAGAGCCTCTCTTCAAGGGCGTGTGAATTTAAAACCTCACACAAACTCTAATGATTCCAGAGAGTAAAACACTTTTGTAATGTCCATCATATGATGACTAATACATTTGCCATGGGACAAAAAACAATGCTTGTTTTTACGTTTTTCTATTAAGCTTTGACTCCTAAGCTTGCTGCTAAAAGAAATGTCTAAATTAAAACTAAAATAAACATTAAATAACACTAAATATCACTACAACTATGCAAGCTTTACAGACGAATATATAAATCTGTAATTACTTGATATAACTCAAATATTTACTCACATTGATGATTACACCCTTGTCCAGCAAGCTCTGTTTCTTAGCGGTCATGACAAAGTAGTGTGTGTTGTCCTTGTAATAGACGATGTTTTCCAAATCAATGCCTGAAATATTTAAAAGATAAATGAGGTCCATTAGCATGATTGTGCCACTGTTTTGTTGCTGGTCTTGTACACAGAATTAAGCTCTATTAATAACTTTGATGAGGGCATATTAAAAATGGCATCTGCTTCAGAAGATTACAATGCAGTTTTGCTTACTTTAAGGAGTGGAACCATTACGGACTATGCTAATAATATGTCAACATTTGTATTATGCAGTTTGTACATTAAGGAACGCGTCATGGTTTTTAAAGAATGCAGATTTAGTTTCATTCACGCAGGAGCTTTGGCACACCTGTCTCCTCCTTGAGCTCCAAGAAGAACTTCTGATTGAAGATGAAGGCCACTCCGCTGATCTCCTCCACTTTGGCCTCGGCTGTCGTGTTGCGATTGACGAAGTTTGCAGTGATGGCGATGGCTAGTTTCCCTCTGAACTCCTTTCTTTTGAAGCCTGAAGTAGACGGTAACAATGCTTCGTGTTCATGCTTTTCATTTAGTGTTGATTGGAAACAAAAGCATTCTTCTTATTTTTTCCTCATGTTTGTTTATAGCACATACAGTGCACCCCTAGACTTCTAATGGCAAACATAATTTGGCAGGTAATGTTTGCATTATAAACATGATTAAAACCTCAAATAATGCATTTTGTGAATGCTATTAATTTTATAAGTGATCCAGCTTTTTCACAAATATATTAAATATATAATATTGGAAAGGAAAATAAATAAATGTTATGTAATATATATCTATATCTATCTATCTATATATATATATATATAAAATAAAAATATAAAATATTTATATATATATTTTTTTATATATACACACATTTAAAAAAAATATATTTTTTGTACATGATTAATAAAAAAGTTTGTTTACATAATTTGTGTGTATACAATGTATAATTAATATGTGTGTGTGTGTATAT
This sequence comes from Enteromius viviparus, assembly GCA_032353835.1. NCBI lineage: Eukaryota > Metazoa > Chordata > Actinopteri > Cypriniformes > Cyprinidae > Enteromius > Enteromius viviparus. The sequence goes on along the minus strand of JAUCNO010001539.1, from coordinate 1,225 downwards.
ACACAATATATATATACACAATATATATATATATATACACACACACACACAGTATATATTTTGAAAATATGCATCTGTATATATTTATATTCTTATATTTTATATAATACATAAATATTTAATATATATTAAAAAAATCTTAAATATATACATGCATGTACATGCATGTTTGTATTATATATACACATAATAAATATACACACAGTATACACGCAAGTATTATGCAAACAAAAACTTAATTCGGATGCAATTAATTATGATAAAATATATAATATATAGACATTTTATTTTTAATTTAAAGAGAAGGTGCAAGGTGCTTTAAAAGTTGCAGTTGTTGTTTTGTTTAAATCAACAGATAAGATAATTGCTAAGGCAGCATATATTTGCAAAAATAAAAGTGCAAGACCTTTCGGTCCATGTTGTCCTGAGCAAAACAAAAGCGCTTTCACAACAAGAAATTACACAATACAGTCTTTGCACCTTTCTGTGTGATAAAAGCAACATAATGTCTTTTCTTTTCATGGTAGCACTTACACACCAAGTGTTTGTTTACTACCAGTATCCCACATAAAACAATTCATGTGTCAAGTCTTGGTGTAATTCAGCACATCATGATTCAAAGGTTTCTTGTTCTAACTTGGAGAGTTGATTTAAGTCTGATCTAGGATCTGCCTTTCTGCTCGATGTCTGTGAACTCCACTAACTGTGTCAGCAGAAAGCAATGAAAGCAGTCTCGCTCCACCCCTGCTGTAGTGAGTTAAACTTCCTGTCAAACACAAAGAGCTGACCCGTGTTCTCAAGGAACGGGAGACTGAATGTAGGACACAGAGTTTTTGAAAATTGGAGTCACTGGGGCAATTTTCTTGACTCAGTGAGCATGTTAAAGCCTTTTAGCAGGTTTATTATGCTTGAGAGAGCCAAATCTCATAAGATGAAAAGATTCCAGGCTAAATATGACCATTCACAAAGACATTTGCACAGTGTTTTTTTTCCCCCTAAAATGCTAGCTTGGTCCACCATATGATGGATGTCTAGCAAACAAAACCCATAACATGCTTAAAGGAGACAACTGAAATATTTGTGTGGAAGTGGGCACAATTAAATTTTAACCGATTGATGTAGAAACAACTAAGAGAATATTTCTTAAAGGGGTCATACAAACCCAGTTTTCCACAAGCTAATATGATTATTTAGGGTCTTAATGGAAAGTTTGTAATATAGTTTG
>JAUCNO010001538.1:3811-25677 GCA_032353835.1 Enteromius viviparus | reverse complement strand
TCAGTACTTGAGCGAGCTCTTATCACATTATAGTCCTCCACGTCTGCTGCGTTCTCAAAACTCTGGCCATTTGATAACACCTAGAATATCAAAATCTACTGCGGGTGGCAGATCCTTTTTCTATTTAGCACCCAAACTCTGGAGCAATTTACCTAATACTGTTCGGGAGACAGGCACACTCTGTCAGTTTAAATTTAAATTAAAGACACATCCCTTTACTCTGGCTTACACTTAACACATAAATATATCTCAAATCCAATAAAAGATTGTTTGGCTGCATTAATTAGATCAACTGGGAACACTGCCCTTGACACACAATGTACTCGTTACATCGTAAAAAGAACTGCATCTACGCTATTATTAGTCTGTCTGTTTCTTATTCTGTTTCTCTGTCCATATCATCACCATAACCAAATGCACAAAACACACACACACACACACACTATAATGTATATATATATATATATATATATATAACATGCGCTTAAAATTGAACTGGACATTAAGTGCTGGGCGTCTGGACAGAGGAGAACTGGCCCCAACTAAGCCTGGTTTCTCCAAAGGTTTTTTCCCCCCCATTCTTTAATAGATGGAGTTTTGGTTCCTTGCCGCTGTCGCCTCTGGCTTGCTAAGTTAGGGACACCTAATTTCCAGTGATTATTGTTGTTTTGATTACAGAGACCTACTCTGCATTTAATATATGAATAGTTTAATCTCGTCATTATACATTACCATCACTCTGTTCTCCTATTTGATAATGTTCAGGGCTTTGCTACAATCTATATTGTTAAAAGAGCTACATAAATAAAAGTGATTGATTGATTGATGACTTGCCTGGTATGCTACAAAGGTAGTTTGAAGTCAAGGGGTTAAAAACCTGTCTTGACTGCAGCATTAATCCAATGGAACGTTACTGATTTCAACACAGTGTCAGTAGCTGTTAACTTACTCTTTAAAATAGTGACTGCAAAACATGTTTTTATTCATTTGTATTAGTTTTAGTCATTATTCTATCATTCTTCATTGACAGTCATTCCCTGTAAATAATGTTTAGGCCTAAATTCTTAATTAATATTCAAAGTCACTCTGTCAATGTGTCAAACTGTTTAAGATTAATTAGCCAAAACATCCAACAAAACATAACTAAATATTTACTATAGGCCTTGTAAAACCATGGTAATTTTTGTAAGGGTATTTATCAGTCAAAATATTTTAAAAATACAGGTATGAAATGATCGAGGTTTAAACGGGTCATACGGTGGTATGCAATTTTTCAAGCTGTTTGGACTGAAATGTGTGTTGGGAGTGTGTGTACACAACCACCCTACAATGATAAAGATCCACAGGTATTTTTATTCAATTAAAAGAAGAATAAGTTGCCCCTTCTGAAATCAAGCCGTTCTCAAATGCATGTGACACCGACAGTGGCCACTCCCACAATAGTTGATTGACAGCAGCGTGTCACACAGACTGAATTGTTGTCTTACCTCAGACCTGTCCTGAGTGAGGGACGGGGTCAGTGGAGCTCATGTCGATTTTAACAGGAAGTACACAGAACAGAGTGATTTCTAAAGAGCTGTTTATGACAGGGTAAAATGAGCGTTTTTTACACTATCTTTGAGAAATTTTAAAGCAATCTATATTACAAACTTGCCATTACGATCCTAAAGAATCATATTAACTTGTGGAAAACTGGGTTTGTATGACCCCTTTAAAATTTGTTTGTAGACTATGGTGAGGAACAGCCGTGTTCGAGCAGGGAGGAGTTTATTATTGAACTGTATGCAACAGCGTTTGATCTCACGCTACGAAGTTCCCCACCGCAAACTCCCAGCATCACTCAACTGACACAGCAATGCCCCATAAAGTACGCTAAACTGTCAAGCTCTCATCTCCGCATTTGTACAGCTGTTGTTTTACTACCTTTTATTCGGTTTCAAGTGTAACGCTAGTTCTCTCGCTGGCCCTGTTTTGCTAGATAACCAAATTTCTGTTGTTTGACTGACGGCTTGTTGTAAAGCTACCCAAGACCATATCCGCTGATGCTAGCTTGATCTGGCAGCGGGCCACTTTTCTAAACATGTTTTTGCAGGTTAAATGTGATTTCCTATTTTCCCTAAATGGACCATCATTGGCTTCGAGTTTGTTGTTCACTTGGTGGTCAGCCAACCAGACCGCTCGCTGTTTTTACAGTAAAGAGGTTCAGTTGTACTTCGAGACAAGTTGTCTTCTGTTCTCTGACTGTAAGGTCGTGGAGGTTAAGACCACACAGTACGATTATTTGTGAAGAGATCTTATCACACCCTTTGATTCCTTGATCTGCGGAAAAAAATGCACCCGCTCAGTACTGGTACACCTCCTCCTCAATTTGCAGCAGATTGCCAGTCTTATACCTTGTCAGAAAATGTAGAGTTTAAGAGATCCTAATCAGCTCTGGGGGTCTTTCTGCCCAGCTACACTAACGTCTGTGTGCAGACAGACGTCCCCAAACCGATGACAGGAGGAGGTCGTAGACCCTGCTGAAGTCCCACTGAGTTCACCATAACTCATGGTATGAGGAGTTTGGGGAGGCAAATCGTCTATGACAGGATCACACCATGAGTGAATATGTGTCTCTACAGTATGCATGTACATGTTTTTAAGGGTGAGTGAAAGGGCAGTTTAGTACTGTTTGCTAAGGAAATTGCTCATTTATTTCTTTTTTCTTTTCTTTTTTTTACTTTGCAAGTAACTTTTCACACAAAATTTTTGCTACGGACAATGCAATTTTAAAAGTATTATTGCAGAAAATAAGCTATGTGGCCAACAAAAATTTATGATACTTACATGCTTTGTTATAATCTTCACAAATTAACACAACTTTCAGAAATTTTGAAGCCTAAATACAAGGGGTGGGCAATATACTAGTTGATACAATTAACCGGTACAAATTATATTATACAATATATTTGATCAGGGAGTCTCTTAAAGTGACAGCAGTCTAATATTTCTGCTGCCTGTTGTTCATTTTAATCTAACACAAAAAAATCTCTCTGCTCTTTTGACTACATCATTTTTACACTTTAAGAATATGAAAGCATGTTTTATTTTATTACTTGCATGCAGCATTTTACATTTATTTATTGTACTGTATTTTTTGTCCAATTGCTTGTTTCATCATTTACTGTTTACTTTCTATAGTAATAATGTTGATATCATATACGATATATATCATGATGATATATATTGTCACAGTGACATAAAATTACTTATATATACGTGCTCTATATTTATTTTCTATTCTATCTGTTTTCATTTTATTTATTATATAATAAAAAATGTTTTGCTAACTGAGACTTGTTATAGCACTTGTATCATTGCTCTTTTGTAGACTTTAATTGCTTCCATAAAAGCGTCTGCTAAATGACTAAATGTAAAAGTAATGTAATGTAAGATGTTGGTCATCGCCCACCCTTAAAAAACACAATAGAATTACTAAAAAAAATTGCCCTGAGAGCTTGAGTTATAATAGTTTGATTGCAATTGTAAACACACCGAGACTGTAAAAACGAGTAGTGATTAGCTTAGTTTAATGGTCAACGTGATGACCATTATGGTGATGAAGCCCCATTTAGACACTTAAAGCTACCCAGAACACTTCACCAACATCCAGGCATCATTGTGGCAAGTTTTACACATACAAGCACTAACAATTTATTCAGAAAACATTGTTTTGTGTGTCTTAGGGATCAAGTAACAAAACGAACACACGCTGTCCTCAGTGCATACTTACGAATACTTCATTTTCGACACGTTTCCATTAGTCATCATTATGTTTTTAACAGAAACACTCAGTCTAATTTCACATGCTGTAGACCGTGTACTCCATCAGAAAGACACGTTAGCAACGATGCAATAAGCACGACATATTTAGCAATTTGTCAAGAGCAGACAACACAAAGCAGCGCCCTTCTTAACAAGTAATTCATTTCCTTAAAGCATGAGGAGGAGGGTATTTTTAGACAAGGTGAATAACATCACAGCAACTCTCAATGAAGAGCCAGTCAGACGAAAAAAAATGAACGATTGTATCCAGACTCACTGCAATACACAAATCACTTCCATATGAAGGAGAAATACCACAAAGACCAGACTAAGACTCTCTTTTTTCGATCAAATTAATTCCCAACATGCTTAGTTCCTGGTGAATGTCTGACAAGACCTTTTTAAATTGTTATCGGAATTTTATAGTGTAAACAAACCATTACTGGGCACAAAACACCTTTACAAATACAAAAAAAATGAGCCAGAAAGAGTCGGCATGCTAAATCTCAAGCAACAACTGTTATATTTCAATTCATTTTTTACAATTAAAAAATGAAAACAAGATTTTTACATTTCTAAAGAAAGTGAACATAGTCAGGGCACTTTTATAATGTCACTTTAAGAGATTTAAGAGATCTGCCAGGCAAAAATTTTTAAGCCTGATTGCTTACAAAAGTCATATCAGTCCTTTGCTCAACAAGTGATTTGAATATATGTTCATAACAGCATGAAACAACTGTCACAATACCTTTAGCTAATGTGAAAACAGAAACTCCACCCACCACTTACCATTTACCTTTAGTACAAATACTACATCATTTCTATTAACACTTTGTTTGAATAGTATTAGTATTTGCATGTACTGTAAACAAGATGCTATTTGTTGCTATTTACACTTGAAGCAAACAAAATCTACCACTATTTACACTCACTTTAAGTAGCATCTACCTTCATTTACAGTGAATGTAAATACCAACTGCTACATATAAATATCATCAAGTTGATTTCATGTTGTTTAAAGTATATTTTTAGTTCTTTGTGCATGCTGAAACATAAACATAGTACTCAGAAAAGGTCAGGTAATAGGGGCCTATTGTAAGACTCGTGACTGCATGACAGCCCATAAATTGTACTAATTCCCAGTGATGGACAGCTGCTGACAGAGAAAGAGAATGATAGGCACAAAATAAAAAAAGACTGAAATACCTGATGGAGAAGCAGGTGGATTGACCCAGTGAAGCCACAGCCAGTGCCATGAGAAAAGAGAGACAAGGGAGAAAAAAAATTACTTTGGCCAATTAAATTCTGTGCATTCATTTATTTTCAATTTATTTATAACTATCAATCAATTTATAACTGTAATAAATAAATAATAAAATTAAAAACACTAGAACATTAACAGAAAAAATAAACTTAAATTCAAATAATAACCAAATTATTATAATGCAATGTACCAACAACTGTAATATACAGAAAAAAAGAACGCCACATGATGAATCACAAGTGGGTTTTCTGAAGCATATATTCAAACTGAGGTATATATTAATATATAGAGGATGCATAGCTCATCATAGTACCAGCATTATGCAAAAAAACATTAATTTCACAGCATAATATGTGACAAAAACCCTAAAGTAAATAACTATCAAATAAACAACTTCTGATAATGTAAATTATGACTTTTATTTTTCACTTCTTTCACTTGCATTTAACAGCATTTTGCTGTAAAATTACAAAATGCCCCATTAGATCAAATAAAGTTTTTCACTGTATATAGAAAGAGAACAGATAGATAGGTAGGGTAAAAGAGAAAGGGCAGAGATAGAGACAAATATAAGTGTGTTTGCAGTAATGCCAAGCGTGTGCCCTTTGACTGAACCCCCTCTCTCTTTCTCCCATCTCTTCTCTGCTCTGCGGGGTCCTGTTTCATGAGACACACACACATGGCCATCAATCACACACACACTCGCCACTGTCTTCCAGCAGCTGCCCGGCCCTGAACCATCTCACACATTGTAACACAATAGGGGAGCGTGTCAGGGGTGTGTCTGAATGTGTGCGAGCTCTCGTCCCGAAACGCTCTGGCCAATGCAAAGTCCAGAGATGTGCAACCCTCTCCTGCTACCCCCGTCGGGTTTGTACTGCCAAGAAAAAAAAAATTCTCTGGCATCTGTCAGGAGCCACCTAGCATTTGTCAAAGGATGACAGATACAGTACATCAAATCAAAATTGCCCCTAATTTGTTTATGTCCCTGATATGTCCCTGATCTAGTTTGCAAATATTGAATATAAAATAGTAAATGTAAAACGCTAAATTAAAATGAACAAATAACAAATAGTTTTTTCATGACATCTTTAAACCTCTGGACAGTTTTACAAATCTGTGTCATAGAGGTGTGTACACAAGGGGGAGCCTATAGACAAACATACAGGTGAGTTTACAGCAGGGGTTTGTATGATCTATGAAACATGATGTTTTCATGAGACATCAGTGTGTGGGTGTATGTTTGCTCTGTGAGAACAGGAATGCAAATACTAACTAAAGACTATAACATGCAATGCAAGTTCCATGAGAATATCTTCTCAAGTAAATTTTATTTTAAGGATGTATAGGCATTTTTTTTTGCAGTGCAGCATCCAAACGTCAAATACAAATTCCTTTCACAAAACCTACGTATTTTCTCTCTATTTATTTTAAAAGTTGATTAGATGTTCATTCTGCTTCATTACATGAAAATTAATTCTGACATTGTGTATTTATCCTTTATTTGGCTTCTCCCTCTTTTCCACAGTATTGTGGGCTCTGCGGTCAAACATTATCAAGCACACGTCTCACGTCTATAGAGAAGATGAACCTAACATCCAAATCAAACACCATTGTTGTTTGTTCAGGATCTAACTCCCCCCGTCCTTTCTTTCGTATCCTGCTCGGTCTACCCCCAAACTCCCATGATACCTACTCTTTGACATCTTTTGCTTTCTGCAAGCCTTCAAATCCTTCTTTCCACTCGGCATCCCACCCCTGGGCTGCGTTCTTCTGCACTCTCTCCGTCCAACACTGACTTTTATGTGTTTATCTTTGAAGGGCTTCTGCAGACCCAGCTGGACGACTCTGATGTGAAGATCCATAAGACCACCTCTGACTCCAGAGGGTCTCTGGCACGGCCCATAATGAACACCCCCTGCATGCATTGACATGAGCTATTCGTGTCAGTGAAGTGGAAGACCAATGGAAAGTCCAATCTGCATTCAGTTTTTGGAGATTTATTGAACTCAGACTAAATTCAGTTCACAACCTGAAAATCTGTTTTTTGTAAATGTAAAAAGAATCCCGGGCAAAATTTCAACCTGAAATGGATCGTTGCTCGACACAGTCAGTAAATCGTGGTGTTGAAGCCTTTCACTTGAAGGTCTTTGACTAAAGACTTGTGCAGACATCTTAAGTTTGGGTTTCCACAAGACTGATTTTAGTGTCAGTGAAGCAAAATACCTAATATAAAGCACAATCTGCATTCAGTTTTTAAAGACTTGTTAAATTCAGATTCAATTTAAGGAGTTCATTTAAACTGTCATTCAGAAATTGCTAGCAAATTTCACAAGAAATAGCAAGTAATAAATATTAAATTAGAAGTCTGAAATTGTATTTTCTTTAAAACATATGCAAATTATCTTTGTTTTATTTCTTACAGTATTAAGCAAATTAAGTCCTGAATCTACTCTTTCACATACCGTTTCCAGTCTTTATCATTAAAAGTGTCAAAAAGCTTACAAACAATAATTAAACCCCACAAGTGTATGATCAGAAACATGGCGTGAAGCTCTGACAAATGTTTCCCATGATAATAATGCTGGTCAAAAATGTTCAATACATCATCAGGACATTAACAACATAACATGCATGAAGAGCTCCCTAGTAAAAACATCTTTTTTTTTTTTTTCTCTTTATTGTTTGGTGATTATAAACATCTTGTCTTCATCAAAAGCTGACCAGCAATTCTCAAGCATGCTATTATTAACATATGGACAGCATAGATTAAATTACCATAAAAATGAAGAACTGTTAAAAACATTTGTTTTTGGATGCAGTCTATTTTTTATGAGCGTTTTTCCACTAATAAATATATTGCCTCCAAACTCTTTAAATAAATAAATAACATTACCATAAAAAAATTATAATATCTCTGTCATTTTATATTCTTGTCTATTATATATAAAGGTTCCACTACAAAACACAATCACGAGCACAAAACAATAAAGAGAAACCAAAACAGATAGACAGATAGGAAAGTTCAATCTATCCTTATTTCTTCCTTGAATTCTACCTTCATCCCTCAAGCTTTCATCAGCTGCCCCGTTTTCTGAATATCCCATAGTGTGATGTGTATCACAGCCATGTAAGATTTATTCACCCATCTCAAAAATCAAATGATCAGCTCAGCTCAGGAACAGCAGTGCTGTGTGTATCTGGTATCATTTTATTTTGGCTGGGTTTTAACCACACATTGATCATCGAGACTTCAATGCATAACACTTTGAACAAGCTCCCCATCTGAAGCTGCAACTTATTCAAGCCAGAGAATATTATAACAACACACACCCTGTACATATGCATACACAAAACCAATTACAAACCACTGGACTGAGCTATGAAGCCATGCAAATGCATGCCAGAATCGTAGGGTTTGGTCAACTTAAGGCCTGTGGACATTTAATAAACTTTATTAAAGCACACTTTTCCCACTTTGCCTGGTTTAATTGATCTGCTACTGTAGCTTCAAAAGTAAAACATACAAGAGAATTTATTTTGCTAATCCTCAATCTTCTGACTGAACAAGTGTCATTTCCACACCATGTGATGCAAACGGTAGAGGTAGGAATGACATTTTAAACATTTGTGGAATAAAACAGAAGAATGTTTACATAAATACTAAATACACACAACTCTGTCCTAAATACACACAATGAAATCGTGTGTGAAACGCATTAAAAAATACTGTATGACTGGAAAATCCACATAGTAAAGGTATTAAGTGATATTTACCTTTATTTTTTACTTTCTTGACCAATCACAAGTCTCATCACTGTCAATTTTGAAAAAAACTTAATTTGTGTAAAATTGTTGGAATAGTTTAAACTGGCATGTTTAAAAACATTATAACATAAATCATTTCACATTCTTTGTTAAGATTCTCATGTTTTTGATTGTATATTTAAACATTTCAAAACCTTAATCAATTTATATTTTTATGACGTAATTTCATATTTTAAAAAGCAGAACTCTGGGTTTTGAACAATAAAGAAAAAAATAATATTTTTTTACGGATTTATTATTTAATCACATGTTGGAGAACTGTCAACAAAGCTTAGTTTATGTAATATATATATATTGCTCTGCTTTACATTCTCTGTTTAGATTATCATAATTTAAAAAGTTTATTCTTGAGGCCCATTCACACCAAGCATGATAACTATAAAGATAACAATAAATATATAGTTCAAAAATTTTTCTCAGTATTATTCTACACCACAACTACATATATCACTAAAAGTACAGAGAAACAATATTGTTATAATCAACTATTTTTTTCCAGCTGATGAACAATAAAAATATTGACAGCCAAATAGAATTAATCCTGCTGTAATACACTCGAGAATTTAAAGGGGCAGACTCATGTTGCTTTGAGAATAAACAGACAAAACAGTGTGCTGGTGTGGACACTAATATCTTTATCTTTATAGTTATCCTCCATGATGTGAGCAGGGCTTTATGATGTTTTTACATATTTTAAAATTAAATGTCTGGGTCTTGGACAATGGTAAAACAAAATAAAACCTAAAAAGTAGCACAAATAAATAACAAAAAACCAAGACGTTAACAAAACAAAAAGAAAACAGTTGAAAGTTTGAATAAAAATCCACCCTTGAGATACAAAAGTACCCACAGTCAGAAAAACCGCTCACGCACAAGAACAACAGTGCTTCAATGCACCAGGCCAATAACCCTAAATAAGCCAGGCCCTGGAGATTTTATCACTTGAAGTTCCTCTCCCCAGTGGGCTAAAACAACATTGCACAATATGTGTCCTATTTCGCAGGACTCTTTTGTGCTCTGGTGTAGGCTAAACACAATGGGGGGTTCAGAGTCATAATATGGAGCAGACTGCGAGAAGAACGCCGGCTCTGGACGAGTAGCGAGCGCCACTACGGTGGTCCAGCTAACTGCCATTGAGGTAGACTTTGGATTTGATGATGCAAATGTGAACTGACAGGCCTTTGGACAGGGCCTTTTTTACGTTAATGAGAGCGCACGGTCTATGTCATGCGACTAAAGACTGAAGTTAAAGTAAATACGGGACTTTAATGAGGTTTACTGTTGTCTTCTTGAACAGAAATAAAGATGTCAGCTTGAATATGTGGTTATGTGGCTGTAAATTAATTCCATCTCCAGTTAAACTAACAAAACGACGCTCTCTCGTGCCAAATCAGCCCGTCCAGCCAGAAACAAACATGGTTGGGACAGTTTGTGAGTCCTGAAGGGTCTGCTGCTCGCTGTTAGGACATTACGTGGTGCTCTTCAGAGAAGTTTACTTCAAGTACAGAGAAATGCCTCGGTCTGTTTGTAGTTTGCTAAAACAAGCAGGAGCTGGATGGAGAAGGATTCTCAGCAGCGATGCTGGGTCACTGTAGTCACACGGTCCTGGATGCAACGTTTGATCAGAACCTAAAGAACTAAAGAACTAAAGCCTAACATGAGGATACTTTTGGTTATATAGAAAATATGCTTAATTAGCAGGCTTCGTTTTCAATTTTGGTTTAAACTATGACCTGGATGAGATCAATGTAAAGATTAGATTGAGATGAAGGCATTGGAACCAGATTTCCTGGCTGGTTTCTATGTAACATGCGGTACCTGTATTGGAGTTGATATCTACACATGTGTGCGGATGTCTCATGTCTGACTTTCTGGTGGTTGCCATGTGCCTTGTGTTCGGCAGCAGCTGGGCTGACACTTGTCTTACAGGTTTTTCCAAACATATGGCACATCTGGCAACCCCAAACAGGGACTCCCTCATCAACCCCCATGGACTTTTACTGTGCTGATTGGAAAGAGATCTTTCATTTTCATTTTATGCCCCTCCGAATTTGATCAGTGAAGGGGAAAACATGCCAAGGATCTGTCTTTGATCTGAGCTGAGAGATCCTGGGAATCATGACATGGCAAGATTACACTTCAAAGAGCTCTGCCATCAGGCTGTTTAGAATTGCTCGGCAATAGTCAATATTAACTGCCGCATTAATATTTAAAGACTGTAAATGGTAATCGAAAAGTTACACGTGGTTTAAAAATTTGTCATGCTGTATCGTTTTGAAACTCCGTATTGATTTGGTGTCCTAGCTGAGACATTTCCAGGGTAAAGACGCAGTGCGAAATCTCATAATCACAGCCAATCAGAATGTATTTGATGTGTAATGTAAAGCTATGTAGAGTCTGATTTTGAACCAATCAGATTTCACGGTGGGTGGGGCTTAAAGAAACAGTCCAATATCACATGTTGCTTTCACTTAAGACGAAAAGGAACATGAAAGCATTTGGCAGATATTTCCAATAACAAAATTTCCAACAGGAGGTGTTAAGCGAACCTGTTGCATCCAAGCTTTTACATACAACCATCTGACTGTCTTTGCTGACTCTGCTCTCTCCAAACTGGTCTAGTTAAGCTCAGGGAACACAGGCAGGATAGTTTTGACAGTGCTAAACAAACTGACCCGGACAGAGGAAGGCCACTAATTCACCCTTGTTTTAATCCTACAGTCTAAAGCATAACAGGATCTGTTGAACTCGAGCCTGAACTGTCTTTAGCTCTTTACACATATTACTTCTGACTGCTAAAGGAATTAGTAATATCTAAAACTGTTAACTACATTGGTCTTTCGGTCCAGAGGTGAACTCCACAAGACAGACTCTTTAGGCCCGAACTCGCCTAACCCCTGATTTAATAATACAAATACATATTAAAGCAATATTATTTCTTTTCGAGGCAATACAGATCTGATTGACTCTCATACTGCCAACAAGGCCAATACAATCACAGTGTTTTCAATAACACATTATCTTCTCGTCAAAATGTATTTTGAGACTTCTTAGAACTTGAAAAGGCTCTGCGGGCAGATGTAACCCTATTGTTAGTGCGGAGATGCAAACAAAAGAGCCGAACAATTCCCATCATATGCTTCACTAAAAAAAAGGATGATTTGCTGTGACAGTCCGATATACAAGACCAGACCAAGGGCTGAAACGAATCCAGACACTCATGAGGGTTGAAGGTACACTGGAGAAAGTAGCGTGTGTTTCTTCCTCAGTTCTCTCAAACCTACAAACAAACAAGTACAGAAGGAATACCATGATGCAAACAATTACCTCAACCATTGAATCAAAGGCCTGGTATTAATTTACCTCTATTTCAAGACATATTCAGAACTCAGCTGAATAAATAAATAGCCTAGCTTCGGAAGAACTTTTTTTGGGAAAGGGGGGTTAGGGAGGTTGAGTTATTGGTGGTCATTTCATTTCTTCTCATCTTCGGAAAACCACACTATGCTTCTATTCAGACTTCAGCATGGGGAACAATACATCTACAGTTTAATGCCACAAGATACACTCACACACACAAACACAAAAGACTGAGATAGTATTTATGCCAAGTAAGATTAAGTACACTGCATTAAAAACAATGCAAAACACTATTTCATTTTATTTTTGACAGGAGGAATCAACTTATAATATAATCTTGGCTCTAGTAAAGGTCTGTATAAGACAACTGTGGTATCTTGGCAGCTCATTCTATTACAGAATGGATATTTGCCCAGATCGGTAAAAAGCAAGTAGTGCATTGCAAAACAGAAACAAGTATTTATATTAACAGCATCTTGGAAAGATATACCCGAAACACAAGATAAATACACTTATAAACAGACGAACACAAAGCTTGGTTATTCAATAAACCCTTTTATGTTATTTGCTGTAAACCAGCGAACGTTTTCAAGCTTCACAAAAAGTCAAGTTAAAGTTTAAGAAGCAACAAAACTGAGTCTGAGTCAAGAAATACGACGCAAAGATAACTTTTCTTGTTAGTGAATGTAATGGGAATTCTCAGACACATTTTCTGAGTCGGCAAACTGGCTGCTGAAAAGAAAAGCTACTTTAAAACCTGGTTTTGTTTAGGCTGTGTGTTGAAATTCTGCATGCACTGGTAAAACAGAAATGCTTTTAAAACATTTGAATCGTTGCCTGAGCTCTAATCTGCCTCTGGATAGTGTGACTGGAGCCAGAGGAGTAGCCTGAGAAGACTTTGAGAGATCTCTTGAGTTGAAGAGGTTTCGTCTGAAGTGCACCTGGCTCTGGTCGACACTGGCACAGGTGCAACACAAACATCGACGCACAAACAGGAAACTACAAATGTATCCCTTTCGTTCGAGTGCAGTGTTGAGAAGAACCCTGATGACTCACCGAGATGATTCTACGAAAATAAACAGACTTTCTTCTCGGGCCTAAAAAGGTCATTCACTTTCACACAAACACTAAACAAATGGAAATGGTTATGTGAGTCAGACTAATTAATGTCCCAAAATATATCTATATATATATATATTCACAGCTTACTTGCTGTGTTTACATCAAGAGGTCAAAGTTTGAATGGTTAGTCTGCCCCAGGTAGCCCCAGCTGATACAGTAGATGATGTAACTACATCATGCAGGGGTTTCGCTTTTTCCATTGACTAATAATTATATTTTATCTTAATGTATTATAATTTCAAATTAGTTTAAAAGTTTAATTTATCCCTGTGATGGCGAAGTTTAGTTTTTAGCATCGTTACTCTGGTCTTCAGTGTCCCATGATCCATCAAAAGTCATTCTAATCACTCTAATATAATTTCTCATTATCAATTGAAAACATTTATGCCGCTTATTATTTTGTTGTAACCATAATACATTTTTACGGAATTCTTCGATGAGTAAAAAAATCTACATTTCTTTCAAATATTGTCCATTTGATTGATTTAATGCACCCTTCTGAATAAAATAAAACAGGGGTGCGTTTTCCGAACAACTATGTAACTCGCTGATTAACCACTATAGTGCGATGCATTTGTTTTGGAGACGAACTAGCTACACACGACTCTTTCCTGAACACGGTCACATCTCCGTCGCTTGTACCACCTTAGTTCAACAACAAAGGGATATTGTTAATGACGTCACATGCATGTGGTGGTGGACTAACTTCTGCTATTTATCTGATTAGAGATCTCTAAGATGCTGCTGTATTGAACATGACACATATTGACTAATTTATTATTTTTGTTCACTGTCATTTTGCTTTATTTGAATCATCGCGGGTTCCCTTTTATGTCGTACTCCGAGGTTTCCTTAGCCTGCATGCGCATGCGCATAAAAACAGCGTTTAGAATGGACGCGCAAAAATACATAATTACAACCCATTTTATATTAAGATAGCATGGAAGATAAAGATAGTAATGCATGTTAGTTTGCTTCTCGTGGCCAAGACCATATTTATTAAACCCATATATCTTACTAAGAAGAAACTATGCTTCTAACCACAGGTCCAGTGCTGTAGCTCTAACCACGTACGTTTGTGACGTTGATTGCGAATGTTCGTTTGAACTATGCTTTCGGGACACAACGAATCATTGAACTACGCTGGTAACGACGGAACTTGCGACTATAGTAGACTACCATGCTTTTGGGAAACGCACCCCAGTACTGTACATTATTTTTCCAAGTGATCCAAGTTGACGTGTGACAAAAATCCCATAAACTTGACATTGGAGATGTGATTAAAACCATATACAACATCCAGAAAACGTTTTTTAACAAGGGTCTGTAAGCAACCACCCAGAACAGAGTCATGGACGTTTTTTCCTAAACAAGCAAAACTCACACTCACACAAACTAAATCATTCAGTCTCCAAGGCAGAGAGTATAAGGTTGTTAAATCAAAGATCATTTTAATTGGGCCTATTCAATGCATTTTCCCCCCGCCCAAATGTCTTGGATGAATTTCTCGCTCTTACTGGAAATAAATGTTCATTCTGCTTTTTGTCCTTATGCCTGACAATTCCCTATTATCTGTACTGCACGATTAGTTTTTTTCCTTCAGTCAGCATTGTGAAAGAACAAAACAACTCTCAGTTCAGAATGTACAAAGTTTTAAAAATACCAGAGACGTGAATGGACTGAGAAATGTCACAATGCCACTACTTTTTTCCAAGCCTCTAAATTATATTGTTGCTGTTCACCTCCCATGCTGACAGCACACCACAAGACCTGTGAGCATAAATCAAAACCAAACCTCTTCCTCGACCTCCACGACCCGCAGGCTTTGACAATATTAAATGAACCTTCATCTTGCAACAACATCCCACTGAGCCCTAGTTACGTTAATTCACACTCCCTGCAAACAGAGCACTATCATGAGTCACAGACATGGTGACCTTTGACCCTGTCTCTGCCCCTGTAATCTAGGCCCAGCTTATACCTGCTGCTCAGTGAAGGGAAAGTGAGAGGAAGATGGCTGATGTCATAAGGGGAAGTGCAGTGATGTGTGAGAGGAACAGGAAATGAGCAGCCACTCCATACTAAGCTGGATTTCAAGCCAATCAGATTGCTGGCTGGACTCCACTGGGCCAAGCAGAAAATATGGAAGCTTCTGTGAGGTTTAAGCAGAATATACAAAGTGTAGCCACTGGACCGATCTGTCTGAACCTCTCTTATGTCTAAACAAAATTACTAGGATTGACCCCCTGGAGAATGTCTGAATTGCTCCATTGATGTCAAACTAGAAAGGAAACTAGAAACTAGAGTTTCTAATAAACATCTTTGGGTTTTGACAGTCTTAAAGGAATAGTTCACCTAAAAATGACAAAAAAAACTCACAAAGGTATAGTATAACTTGGATTATAGAGCACAAGTCGTATAGTGGACCCTCATTGAAGTGTTTATAAGTGTTTATTTTGTTACACATGATCTATTTTTGTCTGTATACCTTAATTACAATTACAGACATTTTTTTTAAATGTCACGTACTGATCCAGAAATTTCAACTTTAACTCAAACTCAACTCAAACTAAACTTTATAATTGTATCTAAATTCTAAACGTTTTTACAGAGGGGTGTAAATATCATTCAAATTATTGATATGGCATAAAAACATGGTGAATTAAAAATAAAAAAATATTTTTTGAAAAAGATTTCAACATATTATAAAAAGAAAATGATCCAAACTTACCTTTGTAAAAAACATTTAACTCTTAAGTGTTATTATGGACTCTTTGGGGTTTAGACGATTTAGAGTTAAAACACTTTAATTATGAAAGTTTTTCAACACTCAGCTTTTCACTTCACTGGACATTAATTGATGGACTGGAGTCAGTTGTTTGAATCTTATTCTGACGGCACCCATTCACTGCAGTGAATGAAGAACAAAAAAAATGGTCTTAGGGTGAGTACATTTTTAGGTGAATGTAAAGTGATAAATCAACTAGGGAAAGTATTACTATTATTTATCAATTTTGCCAAATTCACCTTAGGTATTTCTTAAAAAATATTATAATTGCAGGGAAATCAGCAACCAACTACTTCATACAGAAAAAGAACATCATACAGATTTGGAACAACAGGAGGGCGAATAAATGATCACAGAAATGTCATTTTTGGCGGAACTATTCCTCTAAGACACAGAGGTATAATTTTACAAAATTATGATCATAGTCAATTGCAATAATACCTGCCAGTTTAAAATTTTGTCTGCAGTTGAGTCGAATATGCCCCAGTGCTGCATTAAATCCAACATTCATGGTCGATACTCTCTCCCTGGACGGCACATGTTTACCCAGCATTCCCTTGCTACACAGTAAAGTTCACCATGGACAAAGAGAGGTTAAACACAGCCTTTCTTATGCTGCTGCCTTCATGCGGATCCATTTCATTAAATATGGCATTGAATAGCACTGAGTTTAGCAGAAAAATAAGATCTGTCCCTATGGGATGAAAATTTCCCGCTCCAATGAAAACAATAATATTCTCGCTCAGGGCTAGAGTGATTTCAAGAACGCTACACATAAATTTACATCCTATATCTGGTCTACAAACGTGAAACATAATATAAGGAAAATTCCAAGGCATCTTACATGCAGCACATGGCATCCCTTCTTCGTTGATGAACTGAAGAGAACACGGATATATGCAATCTGTGATTACTGTATATCTGCTTGCTAAGATGACTGAAAAGAAAACTATCAAAAAGTCAGCATAAATTAAACAAATTCTGTCTAAAAGGGATTTCCATATTCTGAACCACATTAGATAGATTCAATTTAATTCGGCTATTTATTGCTGCATTTAATTTATGCTAATTTAAAAACAAAATGTATGTATGTATTGTATTACAGTACAGAGAATTTAAGTGAAACCCAAAAAAAGGCCTCATTATCTTCATGCAAAACATCATTTTGGATCAATTGTTTCAGTCTCGATTGCACGGCGTGACCTGGACATGTTTTCCTGAAATTCACCTCAAAAGCTGTTTTCTCACTTGCTTTTTGAAATATATATATACATAGCTTTTAAGTGTTGATGATTTCAGACTTTCTTTGACCCGTGTTACATGGCCTACAGTTATTTTGAGGAAATCGAAACCATCCTTTGAATCTGAAAGATCATGTTCTGAGGGTGGGAAGGTTCACCGTTACCCTGCACCTCATCCTCAGTCAAACCTGTTTCTGCTTCAACATCAAAAACATGCCAAGGAGAGGCCAATTTAGGAAGAATTCACTTTCACAACGCACGCACACAGACACGCATCCCCGCACACCATCATAAACCGTCACCTTTGCATGCAGATACATGGTCACTGCACAATAATCCCCGCCCCTCCCTGACTAGAGAAAATAAGAGAGAGCTGAAAGATGCCTCTGTGAAAACGGAACCATCTGCTGACATTTGCCCACTTCAAAAGATACCATAGACACCGTGATGAAGCAATTGTATGCAACGCAAATAAACATAAAAAGAAGATAAAGGCTCTATGGCCATGATCATATAATAATCTGAGAAAAGCACCTTTCATCAGTTGTTGTAGCCCTCAGTCATTGATTTTGACGTTTTTATGGGTATGAGGATGCTTTACATTCTGTCTGTTGATGTTTTGATGAGACTAGCATGGTCATGGTCTCAAAATTAAGTAGTAAGTACATATGTTTTTCCTTCATCACAAAAGCTGCATTTATTTAATAAAAAAAAAACAGTAATACTGTAAAATATTATTATAATGTAAAATAACTTTTTTTTTCTATTTTAATATATTTTTAGAATGTAATTTAGTCCTTTAATTAATGCCTAATTTTCAGCGTCACTTCTCCTCTGCTCCTCCACTAGCTTCCTTGCTAAATAAAAAAATAAAAAGTAGTGCTGTCAATTATTTGCATCCAAAATAAACATTGTTTACATTATATATATATATATGTGTGTGTGTGCGTACTGTGTCTATTTATTATATATATATATATACTGTATATGTGTGTATATATACACACACACACACACACATATACAGTATATATATTAAAAATATTTACATGTATTTTCATGTCATTTGTATTACATATAAATACATGAAATATATAAACATACCATATTTTTTATATACACATGCATGTGTTTATATTTATACATACATAATACAATTACACAGTATACACATAATTATGTAAACAAACCTTTTATTATGAATGTGATTAATAATTTGATAGCAGTAATAAAGTACTGATTTAAAAAAAAATCTCACTGACTGCTAATTGTTTAACTAAAACTTATTAATATATAGATTACAAGACAAAATAAAATAATGGTATAAAATCAGATGAGTGATAATAATAATAATAATGGGAAAACAACAGTTATAAAAAAAATACAAAATAAAAAGAAACTTGATGCAACTTTGCTGTGAATTTGTAAATTAATACCAAATACTTCCTCGTTGATAAAGTAAGGTAAAGGATGTTTACACCAGAAATCATGTACGTATCAATTGCAACATGAATTTGCATTGAACTTTGGCTCTTGATTTCTTTCCCAAGGATCTTCAGTAAAACATCTGAAGAGCTGTCAAGATGCTGTTGTTATTTACACTTCTGAGAAGTTCCTGTTTGCATGGATTGGTCTCCATCCAGGTATAATGCAGATGAGTGCTTTTCAAAGCTTTCGGCACTGCCTGCTTTCCTTGAAACACATTTCTATAAACTTCCACAGGTGCATAATAAAACAAAAGGGCCTGAACCCAGCGAGAGTTATGTACAGTAAGTGACTTTTACGCACAAAAACATGTAGTATTGCTTACGCTAAAGAAATAAATGGGAACTTGGGGCCGTAAAACTATATTTAACCACAATACAGTTTTTCCCCAAAGGCACTAAAAAATGAAAATGTACTCATACTTTTGCTCCAACATATGTCACATATGTTGATTTTCTTTCCTCCACGAAACACAGTAGGAAACCGTTTTTCCAGGTGCTCTTTTCCATACAATGAAGGTGAATGAGGATAAATGTGCAAGAACCAAAAAAGCATAATAAAGGCTTTATTAAAATAGTCTATAACCGTGTTGTTTTATTATCATATTTGATACTGTTTTACTCAAATTCAAATTTAAAGTACAGTTTAAGTACAAGGTACAATTTTGCTTTCGTAATTTTTATTTGTTTTTTTTATTTCAATGTATATACTTTTTATTTAACGCACATTAAGATGAGAGTATTCTGTATTTTATTTCATTTGAGTCAATGTTTCTTTTATTTCAAGTAATGTTTTTTTTTTTTTTTTTAATATAAGATGCCTGATCCAAGTAAAACTTTATATTTCAAATAATTTTGAAGCCATTTGATTTCTTAAATTTTGGTCAGTTCCTCAAAGCTATCATATGGCATGTCTTTGTATGGAAAAGAGCTTCTATGAAAAATTCTATGTAAAAAATATGTTTGTGTATCACGCAGTAAAAGCAACAGCAACAGTAAATGGTGACAGAAATTTGATTTTGAGGTCAATTATCCTTTTAAAACCATTGAGCTTAAACAGTATATATTTGATATATTTCTTTGTATAAAACAGATGGTCAAGACTGAAAGCAAATCATCTCACATTCAATACAGAAAATGTGTTTTTTGCATTTTCACAGCAAAATCCAATCCCCACAACCACAACAAAAATGAGAATCAGTGCCAGCCACGTCTCACTTCCAGCTGAAACCATTAGAGCCAGTGGACAGGGACAGATTGAATGTTACCGCTAATAACTTCGGTGCTCTTGTCCCTCATGGACGAAGCCTCAGTTTAAATGCAAGAAGAGAAAACACAGAAGCCCTTTTACTCTGAAAGGCCAAAAGACCCTGCACAATGTGTTTTCATTTTTCTGGAGCACCAAAGAAAAGATATTTTTTCAGAACTGGATCTAGTATTATATCTCTACTGAGATTGAGCATCTGGATTTTCCTCATTGATAAAAATGCAATTGAGAAAGTTCTGAATACGAAACTGACACATGCGGTTCTAATAAAGCTCTACAGGCCGTAAGTGACACTCAAACCCTTTACTCATTAACAGTTCACAAATACGTACCAAATGGCGCTGCCTGGGTGTCTCGTCTCTGATGTTGAGAATCCAAGGCCAGGGATTTGCTGTTGTCTTATCACACTTAGCCATCTCACAGGTCCCCATAACACGTTGTGTTTGAGACGATAACTGTGTCATCCAACCCTTCAAGAAGGCCAGAACTCCCTTGAAAAGCACAAGCTCTTGCAAGATGACCCCTCGTGTAATAATGTGTTCATTTTAACCCGTGGTATTGCCATGCACCAAATCCAGCCTCTCTCAGAGGAAAGTCTGAGGAATGTATTTGAAGAGGTAATTGTAACTGCCTCTGAAACTTCTCAAGGTAATTGATTTAAAAAGCTGCCAGAGAATCACCTTAGCGTCTTTCTGATGGATCGGCCGTAAAGGAAGCAGGAGTTGAGATCTCTATCAATGCATGCACTATACTGTTCAAAGCTTTGGGGTTGGTAAGAGATTTTGAAAGAATTCTCTGATGCTGACCAATAACATTTTACTGTATTTTGGATAAAGTAAATGTCACTTGCGAAATACTATTTCAATTCAAATTAACTTATTTCTTGCTCCTTATTTTTAAATCTATTTGAAAATATCATTTATTTCTGTCTCATCAAAGCTGAACTTTAAGCAACATTTAATATTATGAAGCAATTTTCTACTTCGATTTATATCACAATATAGCAATTCGTATCTGAAAATGCATACATAAAAACACAAACACAAAGAAACTTCATATAATGTAATTTTATTTAAACTGAATTGCAGCAATACTTCAAGTTTTGTTTTAAAAAAAAACATACTGTTTACTGTAAGTTTAAGGTTTTTTTTCTCAGAACAGGAGGTACTAACATAGTGCCTGACAATATATTAGTTTCCACGGGACATTCTAAAACGCTTAACGTGGCTTAAAGCACCTTAAAACCGTCGAGGGAAACTCAAATTTCTGTCAAACCTTACTTGTAATAATCACTGATAAGTTGGCAACACTGCTTCTTCCATTGTCGAAGTTAATGTTTATTGTGTGGTTATGTAACATGCAACATCACGTGATCTCAACAGCGATTAAGACACAGTTGACACATTTCTACCAGTTAATCATGTCTACCGGTATATCGCCCACCCCTAACGTTAGTAATAACTGTCATAAACATATACAATGGGAATAAAAAATAGACTTCATTAAAAAGAAAGGAAATGTGCTTTTTTGTCACAAAAAATAATTTCATAATGCAAAATATCCTTAAAATGGGCAATACGTAATTTCTTATTTTACTGTACTTTAGTGTAAATTATACTACGGGGCCGTTTAATGCTTGAATCTGATTGGCTGACGAACGTTCTGAGGTGTGCAATTATTTTCAAGGAAACGCACGGCGAACGTAGTT
>JAUCNO010001536.1:706968-720210 GCA_032353835.1 Enteromius viviparus | reverse complement strand
AACGATAAATCAGGTCATATTAATAAAAAGATAATGACACACATTTTAAACATTTACAAAGCAGCGTTTTTTCATTTGTCACACGGAAATGTTCATTAAGCGTTTTTACGTCCGCTGTGCAAAAAAAGAAATGGCATCCACTGTACCGGGTGAATGTGGCTCGCTTGATGCGCTTGTGGCTTGCAGCGTTAGCTGCTTGGTGCTTTTGTGACTTGTCACATAACGTAATCTTATCAAAAAACTTATAAAAATATGAAAATACTTAATATAGGCTATAGGGAATTGCACGCAATTTCTTAACCTGCCCCAACCCGACCCGCGGGGTTACGAGACGACCCGCGCATTACTAGTGAGGACATTTGCAGTGGGCCGCATAAGTGCAGAGAGTGAATGATGAGTGTTTGCGTGTGGAGCTCACAGTGTTCCTTCTCTTATACTGTGTTAATGAATCATCATGACACTACAGGACCAGCAGATGTTAGAACTTCACAGACTCACAGGGCTACAGTTTGTCATTTTATGGGAAGTTCCTCCTTTCGACCCAGACATTCAAGTAATGAGAAAACCCTGGTACGAACTCGCCGCTCAGAGCTCAGCAGCACTTTAATGAAGCAATAACCACATTATTACCTCCGTCAGCCTTATGGCTCGTACACAACCTCACAGCAAATCTCACATTTACAAATTCACAGTCACTTTATTAATGCTCCATTTTGTTTAGCTTTTCGACAAAATATTGTTTTTCCTCAGACTAATCGAGACACACAGATGAGATGTCAAACATGCATATTTATCATGCCATCCCTCCCTAAAATGTTCAGCGCAGGGCACAGTTCATGTGAATTCATATTACAGTCAGCTGGATCCTCCATACATCACACACACTTAAGACTATGAGAACCACAGATCCATCAACAAAACAAAACAAACGCAAGGCAGGTTCTTTGAGAAGCTTACAGAAGCAATGTCTCTAGGTCTATGTTTCCCGGGTGTGAGACGGAGGGTTTGCTCACAGCATGTGCGAGAAGGAGCACCTGGTTTTGCTATATGAAGACTCCTCAGTGATAAGCTTGCAAATAGTTATAACAATACAACAAATGCATACTTATCTAAAATATTTATCTACTGTAAATAAATTCACGTCATTATTATGTAAATTACAAATTGTTATTTATATAAGCATTTATATTTAGCACTTTTATCCAAACAACAATCAAAACAACAAGAGAGCAATATGTAAATTGGACAAAATATATATTTTAACAATAATTATGTAAATAATTAAAATATTTTAATAAATTTAATAATTTTTTTTATATAATTGTATAAATACAATACAATATACTTATATAATTAGTTTTATGTAATAATAATAATAATAATAATATTAATCAATCATATTATCATATTATATAATTACATTTATTACTTGTGTATGCATGTATGATTATGCTAATATTTAATATGATTTATTATTATAATTAAATAGTAACGATTATTATTATTATTATTATTATTATTATTAAATGAAAATATTTTTGTGTAAAATAATTTAGTTTATGTAAATATATACATTAGTAAAAAAATAAATAAATAAAATAACTAATTGCAATATTTTTTATAAATTTATCCATGCACATTATTTTTTAAACTACTATATTAGCAAAAACCAATGGTCCAACAATTCCAATTATTTCTCGATGGGCAAAATTATATCTCACTTCAGTTTTCACTCAGATAAATCACAACAGGGAAGAAAAATAAAAAGTATAATTTTATGCTGAAAAATTTATAGAAGTAATGCATTCTGTGTTAAGGGTGACCATTCTCAGAAACGACTAATAGAGGAACATAAATCCGAGTGAGAGCTGTTTGAGATACTACTTGAGCACAGAGAGCACCTTCGCTTTTCACGTGGACATTTGGCATTCTGTTCAGATGGCACTCCTCACAGAGCCAACCGCCGACTTTCACAGCTTCATTTATCTGTGAGCAAACACCAAAGGCTGCATTATCATTCCAAACGAGTCCCGAGCCATGAATCACATACAACAGCATGTGGAAGAGTCAGTTCCCAAATCTACAGCCAACAGTGTCAACTTCACATACTACAGCACTCGTACTCCACTTCAGAACAACACAGAACCAAACGCTGCGAAACAAGAACAGAGATCCAGCAAACGATCGTAGTAACATCCCTGAGACAATCTGTAGACATCAAACATCATCAGCCGGGCGCCAGATACCATTATACTGCTGAATGCAAGAGCTATTTATGTTCAGGGTGTCTCTTTCAACACAAACTCTTCACCTTGGATGCTACTCATCTTTGATGACACTCCCATCATGCCGTTCTGCCACCAGCAGCCGCAGAATCAGCATGTATCTCTCAAAGCTCCGGTTTTAATGAGTAAACAAGCGAGAGCCGGGAGATTTTACATCAGTAGCTATTTACATCACTAGTTTTTTGGCTTCATGTGGCAAACCAATACAAAACATATTTTGTATTACTACTATTACAACTACTAATACTATTACTACAACAACAACAACTACTAAAACTACTACTACTGCTACTGCTACTAACCTGGGCACGCTCATACTTCCTTTGACGCTACATTCATTTCGCGAGCAAAGTTAGTCTGGCCAAGCTGCCGTTTTAGAGCCTTTCAGATTCCCAAAAAAGTGGGAACCAATGACAAATGAGCTCCTGCTACATTTTCCTACTGATTTAGTGAAGGTAGCTACAATTGGTTACAGTGTCTACAGTGTCCGCCGCTATGCATAAGTGATCGGAATGAGTGGTCTGATTGGTTGTAGATTCGTCCTGTAGTATACGTAGGCATCTGATGGACGCAGGTTAAGCCACCTCCGAGAAGTCGTAGAAGATAGGCTAACTGCGGATTTTAACACATTCACATAAATTATTGTTTGGGTTTAAAAGTAATAAAAGTTTGGAACATCTTGCAGTGTACAATTAAAATTAAAATTAACTATTTTTAATGTAACCAAAATGTGTGTTTATTACATTATTAACCTTATTATAACATTAATTTACAGGGACCTTATGTGATGTTCATGTCGTTATTTTGGAAGACTGCTAGAGTAAGTAATTATAAATGTTTTCTTATGCGAGATTTTTTTGGGACTGTGTGTCCCAAGGCCAAACTACTTTTTTGAGAACCACTGCTTTAGATCGTTCGGTTCACTCAATCATTATCACTCTATTAAACACGAGCTATCATGTTATTCGTGCGCAAGCTCTGTTATCAGTGTTTCATATCGGTCGATATCGCTAATTATGATACGCGATGTTTTTAGGACCCATTTAAAATAAGGACCAGGAGAAAAATATATAACATTTAAAAAATTTTATTTTAAACTCAACTTTCCTCCGATCATACTCCCCTCGGTTGTTAAGACAGAAATGTCAGCAACCATGGAAAACTAATTTTAAAAAAAGTAATTAAAAAGTCTCTCTCCACGGTGGTCTGCTGTTTGTGCGGTGCAGCAGCTACAGATGTTGTTGGTTGAATGCGGCTGTGTTCTTAAGGGTGAGCGCGGCTAAGGTGGTACATCAAGTTCGTGGTTGTATACAGTCTTGGTGGGGACGACGGTCCTGCATGATTTGCAGACGATACTGGTCTGACATAGGGCATACTTACAATATCCAAAAAGGGCCGTATTGGCGAGCTGACTTTTCCTCTTTTATTCACATTTTCCTCGCTCAATGTTGGCTGTTAGCGTATCACTCCCTACATTGCTAAGGTACCAGAGAGCGACTGCCTTTGTTAATGCAACCAAACTATTCTAGTAGATACGTACACTCACGCTGATCTGATTCTTTTGGCTTATGGAGCTATCATGTGATGAACGAACGACTCGATAGATGACCTAATCAATTTTTTTTTCGTTCAAAATCAACAATTTCATCAACATAAAAATATTGAACGTTTTATCGGACACATTTTTATTGATATCGATCATTTGCCTATCGGGATACATATCGTTATAATTTTAACGTCCAGCCCTACTTCCTAGGATATATCATTGACAAGACAGGTGTCAGGATGGATGAGGGGAAGGTGAAAGCCGTCACCACCTGGCCCACACTACCACAATTATAGAACCGCAATGTTTCCTGGGATTCTCACTTCTACTGCCAATTCATCAAAAACTACCGCATCGCTCCTAACCCATCCCAATCCAAACAACCCGTTCGTAGTGGAGGTAGACGCCTCCACCACTGGTGTCGGAGCGGTGCTATCTTAGCAGCAGGGGAATTCTTCATCCATGACCTTAATTCTCCTGGAAATTCAGGCTGGTGGAGATCAATTACGACATTGGCAACCGAGAACTTTTGGCTATCAAGCTGGCTCTGGAGGAATGGAGACACTGGCTGGAGGGAGCCTAACATCCATTCGTAGTTTTAAATGGCCATAAGAATCTGCCCATCAGAATCTACCTCAGAGATGCTAAGAGGTTAAATCCTAGCTCAAGCTCGATGGGCATTATTTTTTACTTGCTTTAATTTCTCCATTTCCTATTATCCAGGTTCCAAGATTGTCCGAGCGGACGCTCTTTTCCGTATCCACTCCAAGAATGATGATTCCGAGGCTCCAAAGAATATCATTCCCACAAAGCTGTTTATTAACCCCATTCAGTGGATCACCCCAGCCGCCTCCTGCCAATCTGCCGGGCTGTCCCCAACATCATTTGTACCCTGGTCAGAGAGAACACCCCTCATTTATAACACTCTCACTTCATTGGGCACGGGCCCAGCTGTAGAACCCCCTGCTCCTCTAATTGTGGAAGAGGGATGGATTTACAAAGTCAAGGAGATATGGGAGTCTCAGTAGAGTCTGCTTCCGTAACAGGTAGTCGTTTAGTTTAGTTATTGGACAGTATTAGTGATGTAGAATATGGTCATGCAGAATATGTGTTTAGAATAAACAGTCAATGTGTTAATAGGCATTATAATAAGAAACTAGTTAATGGTGAGAATTGTTCCCTATACAAAAGTGTAACATTAATTTTTAGGTTGTGACCAACCAGTTGAGAACTACAGATTTTTAAGGTGAGACAGAGATGGAGAGAACATCAGACAGGACTGCACTAAGCAGAGGAAGTTATGTACTGAATGGAGCTGGAAGACCACAGAAGCTCCACCTTACAGAGGTCAATGTGCCTTAAACAAACAAAAGGGTCCAACTTAGCGAAAAAACATAAAAGAAACCACTTCAACAATTCACAAGGAATCCATCCCTGCTTTTCTTGGGACATTGGGATAGTTGGGAAAAAAACAAAATACTACGAACTTTAAGAGGCTCTGTTTTACTCAAGCTCTCCTACAGGAAAGCAGGACAGTCCAAAAGTGCCAAAGGAAGATTCCCTATCGCCACACACCAAGGTTTATTTTGGGGCCAAACAGGTTGGAGGTGTGGCGGCTTTTGCACAGGCCCTTTTGTTTACCAACAAGGCTAGTGTGGGAGAGGCTGGCCGCCTTTGAGCAGGGAGATGAATGGGTTTGTTAGTATGTTAAAAGCCGGAAACAAGGAGCGTCTCTTTACTAAAAACATCCTTACATAGCAGCTCCGCTTTGAGAAAGAGGCCAGGCTATGGGCCGGCACCCACAACAGCTTAATGAGAGAGGGAGGAAACATACACACACAGACTTCTGGTACACAAATCCCAAAATTACTTTTATGTAAATTTTAGAGGGAATATGGAAAATTTAACAGATTCAAATATTTTGTAGCAGCCTTCAAATTGTATTTTGCATCAATTTTTATTGTTTTAGCCCCATAACAATGTACATAATCAGTGAACAGTTTTTGTGTATTCTACACATCATGTTTGATGGTTTGAGTTCAGTAAGTGCTTTTTATTTTTATTACAAAATATTGTTGCAATAGCATTTATAATGTTTTAGAAGTTTTTATTATTATTATTATTTCAAATAAATGCCATTTATTTAAACTTTCTATTCAGCAAAGAATCCTAAAAAAATATTTAATATGAATCATGCTTCTGCAAAAATATAAAGCAGCACAACTGTTTCTGAGCACCAAATTAGCATATTAGAATTATTTCTGATCATGTGACACTGAAGACTGCTAATAATGACTGCTGAAAATTCAGCCATGTCATCACAGAAAAATTACATTTTACAAGAAAAAGAGAAAAGCGTTATTTTAAGTTATTTTTGTAATAATACGTGACCCTAGCCCACAAAACCAGGCAGAGCACAGTTATATATGTAGCGATATTAAACAATACATTGTATGGGTCAAAATAAATTTTTTTAATGCCAAAATCATTAGTATATTAAGTAAAGATTATGTTTCAAAAAGATATTCTAAATTGCCAATAAAGATATTCTAAAAAAGTCAATGCAGCCTTGGTGAGCATAAAATACTTTTTTGGAAAAAGGATTGTTATGACCTCAAAATATTAGTACAGCAATTCTTTGTGTTTAGGTCACAGCAAATCATAAAAACAAATAAATAAATAAATATTGTCTATTAAAATCATGAACGGACACAGATACAGTATCGTACGAACATGTAAACATCAGTAGATCAGCGAAGGAATTTAAGGTGAGCTTCTGTTTGTTTTCTATGGAGAGTGAGGTTGTGCGGTCTCATCATTATTAGATCGGACACACGGGAGTCTGGGGAAGGATCAGAACAGCAGCAGACGCTGGAAAGCTAAGGGTGGGAGCTGAGAGAAGACAGTGCTGAGTAAGGAGTGCTGCAGTGCCCGTCTGCTGCCTCACGATCTCTAAAGGTTTCGTCAACTTTCAGCCGGCCCTCGTCTCTCACGCACAGGCCAAGGGCACGGACTCACAAGCTTTTCCATAGGAAACTTCGCTAAAGGGCCATTCAGTGCTCCAGTGACTGAGCCAAATACTAGTCACATCACTGCAAAGTGCAACTTTTTTTAGATTTGTCAAAAGACAGAAGACAAAAGGTAAATAAAGACAAGGATTGTTTTTCTCTGCCTGCTCAATCTATTGCCAGCATCTTTGATTTTAAAAACAAATGTAATCTTGTAAAGTGTATTTAATCTTTGATGAAGTAGCATAGACAGTGCTGGTATTATGTAAAGCTGCGATAAATCAATGATGGATGGAATATCAAATAGCCATGCCACGTGAAAACCAGCTGGAGACTCAACAGAAGCAAAACAATCTGGATGCAACATTGACGTGTGCATGCTGAGACAGATGTGTGCCTTTATAATCCTCAATGTGTTTGCCCATTCACTTTTTATACTGATTTCAAGAACTCACTGCGAGATCTTTTGGATGGTGCACAATATACCCTTATGAATAATGGCACTGTTTACTAAAAACAAAAGCTTCTTAGAGTCTAGCATCATATAAACCAGTTAATCGGCATTTCATCATGCTCTATGCCATCATTACTGAGGAATGCTGCTTCAAATAATGGGAATTCATTTAATTGAAAATTTACTCTACGTAATTAGAGCAGTTTTTGCCTGGCGGTTTTAAAATAACTCTTCAACGTTCCCTGCTTCGCCTTCTCAGCTACCCAAAATGTAAAAAGAGAGAGAGAGAAATACAAACACCCACTGAAATCACAAAAATATGACAGAATAGAAAGCCAAAGAATTCGAGAGCAGGACGCAAACATTAAGAATCTTGCATCATACAAAACGATCCGAGCGAATACATTTTATACACAGGAATTATTAGATGAGACGAAATAGGGATGAGAGGAACATGTATGCTATATTTGGTCAATACTTACCTAAGATCAATAAAAACCAAATTTAAATTCTTCGATTTCATGTGAAATTAATTGCATATTGTGAACATAAAAGTGGACAAATTAGCCATGTGAGCAAAAAAAAAAATGTATATATACAGATTCATTTAAACATTATTTGTTATCCTTTTTTACACGTTTGTTTTTGAGGATAATAAAATAATAATAAATGTATATAATTAACCATTTCACAATCATTGTATAAATTTACCATTCTTAAAGGTGTTCTATGCGATCTTGCAAAACACTAGGGGTACAGGACGTACACCAAAGCAAAAACAAACTTCGGCCAACCAATCGGCAAGAAGAGGTGGAGTTTAACAAGAATGTATAGTTTTAAACAAGAATTGTACAGTAGGAGGGCATACCTTGCGTCCTTTTTCATTGTCTGGAAGATAACAGTGACGAGGAAATCCTCTTGCAGTAAAAGGCTTCCCTGGATTTGGATGCTCAGGACCCTTGTGAGAGACAGCAGAGAAGGTTTTCTATTAAATAGAATAATGATTGTGTGGAGTCCCAGTGTAAATGCAACCAAGATGCACTGAAAATAGACTAAAATCTAAGCATCTTCAATAGAACACAACTTCAGAAACCATACAATGGTTATACCTGTATCCCGGGCGGTATGTTGTAGATGATGCGAATGGTTTTGCAGTCTGGGTGTCCTGGAAGTGAGTGCGGGATGACATGGTACTCCATCTTACCGGGTGGCTGGTTGCCCGTCTTTACTCCATATATTGTCTTGCATGTGGGACACTGCAGGCTGCCATCTTTGTTGCCATTGTTGTACATGGCCACTAGGCACTGCAGGTGATAAAGATGCCCACACTGTGCCAGTCTTCCAACCGACTCTGCCCGCGAAACACTTGCTACATCTGGACCCTTATACCCCGAGGGTCCCCCCAGAGCCTCCATACAGATAGTACAATCCTTGAGGAAATACAGAAATACACTGATATATGTTTTTTTTTCCATCAAAGACAATA
This sequence comes from Enteromius viviparus, assembly GCA_032353835.1. Taxonomy (NCBI): domain Eukaryota; kingdom Metazoa; phylum Chordata; class Actinopteri; order Cypriniformes; family Cyprinidae; genus Enteromius; species Enteromius viviparus. The sequence goes on along the minus strand of JAUCNO010001536.1, from coordinate 711,431 downwards.
AGATGGAACATTTACATCTAGCCAGCGATATTATGGCCTTAGCCATTTCTTTTTAGGCATAGTTCACACAAAAATGAAAATTATTTAATTAATTCCTCTCCCTCATGTCATTCCAAACCTGCAAAATCTCTATTTTAAGGATGTTCTTACGTTGTTTCTGTGCCTAGACCGTGGTAGTATCCTTGCTGTCTATGGAGGGTCAGAGACTGCATCAAAAATGTCTTAATTCATGTACTAAAGATTAACTGAGGTCTTAAGGGTTTGGCACGAGGGTGAGAAGTTAATGGCATAAGGTTAATTTTTGGGTGAACCATCTCTACGTGTTTGGTTTCTAAATGTCTCTTGAATTCTTTGTGTGGTTTTAGCAGTCAATAAATTATCACACAAAACACATTTTAGTGCAAATATAAACCCACATCTAATATAGTCAGAGTCATAATGGTGAACTTGGTGTACTATATATATGTAACTTTCAATATTTGCTATAATATATTGCTGAGTGATAATATATTTTCCATTTTCAACTATACAACAATCAAGCATTTAAGAATGCAATTAAGCACATAACATTTTGAGAGTACTTGTGTATTTGGCTTATATAAGTTTTATCCTTGGTTAATTAATTTGAGTTATTAATTTTTTGATCTGATAATACTTAAAATATGCAACTAATTTAATTTTATATCAATTTGTATTAATCAGTAAATTATGTAAGGGGATTTTTAAAGGTACCATTTCCTTTACAATAGAGTGTTCTTTAAACGCTCCAAATGCTTCATCAGTACGAGTTATTTTGATGAGCTAAAAAGACTTCTTGTCTCACTCACTTCTTGTTCCTACATGCTCTCTTAGAAGAACATTATTTGCACTTAGAAAAAAGGATTTTACTGTGAATGTACTTATTTATGCATGTTCAGAATTTAATGTTTATTTTGAACAACTATAGAAAGAAAAATAAGCTCTTTCTAAAATAAACTAATGTGCCTTTGAAAAAGACATCAACTTTTCATGTCTCTTCATGTTTTCCAGAGGATCCATTAATACAGGTCTACAATGCTACTTGGCCTGTGTGTACACTTTACTGCCAGCTCAGATTTGCCGCCAGGTTTAGATTACAGAACTATTAAAGGAAACAAAAGTAACAATGTCTTACTTCTTCTGGTGGATTCCTGACCTTCTGGAAGTACCTTTTTACCACTTCCTCAGGTGTTCTACCTGGAAAACAAATCACTTAAGATTAGTATAAAGAGATTTATTGGTTGTGTTTCTAAATCTGCTGAATGGCAATCGATGGCAACAGCTGGTACTGATTTGGGGTTTTAACATTTATATTTCAGTGGTTTCTTCATGTAAAAATCTGTTTTACCAAGCAAGACTACTTTCGCCACTGCAGTGTTGCTTAAGTTTGCACTTTATCACTTCATGCCACACTATAGTGTAGTGCGTTTATCTGTGAATTTGTCTATACGTACAAAAACCCATGCATACTTACATTTGCGTGCTTGTTTCTTGGAGGTCTTGCGACAACAGTTCCCAATGCCAGGAATTGGTTTTATGTCACTCTTGCTGACAGGTGGGGGATGCAGGACTAGTTTTGGTGGACGGGTCAAACATACAGGTAGTCCTGCTGCACTCATCAGAATACCCGTAATACCTGCAAAGCATTATAGTGCATATGTTTTACCATTAGAATGTACAAACTAGAATTATGAAATGTACAGCCAGTTTATCATTTCTAAAAATGCATTAGGAATGCGTCTTATTTTCCTACCAGCTAAAGCCGGATGAACAGGGCTGGAGCCATTAAGATTCTTGACTGGTACTGTGGGCACCCTAAGAGTGAGAAAGAGAGGGGAAGAAAAAAAGAAGCTCTATAAGGCCAATAGACATATTGATGGCTGTCCGTTCTAATGTATTGCTCAAATGCAACTCTCACCAAAGCAACAGATCTAAACCTAAAAACTTAAAACTGCAATATCTCTACCTCTTGAAACACTACACATAATATGAAAATATACAATGCAAGTAACTGGTATCTGGTTGACGCTTCAACATAATAATTGACAGTATTGCCTTATTGATTGCCACCCCACATAAAACAAAATAAACCTTTCACACAGCCATATTTTGAGTGTATTTTATTGGCCGTAAAAGAGAAAGTGTGTAAAACTAGGAGACAGATATTTTACCAATTACTTCATTAGCAAGAATTTTCCCAGCAGCCTATTGAATTTCAGCATGCAGTTCTTGTTCAACCACTAACGTACACATAATGCATTGTTCTGCCTCCAACATCAACAGTTATATGATACTTAGCTGAAGTGTCAAAATGCACTTTCAGTTAAGAGTCAGGTGATTTATTTATTATTATATAAGCAATTTTTTCAGTGTGAAAAATAAGGAACAAAATGCATCACAGCAAGATTGTCCAAAACACAAAACAAACCAAAAAAAAATACAGACTGTACAGACAAATGTACAGACCTTTTACTTCCCTCTTTACACACTCAATGTTTTTTGGGCAGTGTTTTCTCACATGTATTGTCTTATCTCCTTATAGTTTCTAGTTATAAATACGTTCGGAAAATAATGCATGAATGTAGCTGCTCACAGACACGCTTTAAAGGCCTGCAGTCAGAAAACAAATATTTTTGAGATTAACAGTCAATGGTTCACTACAAAGTCGATGAATCATATTTCACTTGGAATTTACAATGACTAGTCATCACTAAAAGAAATCAGGGAGAAACTTCAGCTTAATTTAACTAAAGATGCATATTAGAGAACAAAATTCTAAAAATGCATTATTTGGAATTATACCTAAAATTTTGCATTTCAGATGTAACAGTTTATTTAGCAATTTATGGATATTTTATTGTGAAAAGGTGAATAGCTGACCCAGATAGCAATGCCTCCGTTTATGGTTACATTTCCTCATTGTCATGCTCCCTTCCTTCCGAAACTAAAATAACAATACTTTGCTGATGCTAACAATGGATACATTGATAGATGACATAGAAAAAAAAATATTAGCTGTGATATGACGTTCAAGGACTGGTGAATCTAAAACTTAGCACCACAACAACAGGTCTTTGACACTGGTTAATTGCCTTATTTCATTTCATGAATAGAAGTTCTGTTAGCACCACACTTTATTTGCAGCAAATTATTCACACGAAAGTGAAAACTGAACCAAATATGCTGAAGTGGTTAAGTGGTAAAAGAAGGACTATTGCATGTTTGTTCAAAATGAAGACTGATTTGCTAACAGATTATAATAGGCTAAACCATTTTAACATAAACTCTCCTGCTGCTGCTGCAGTAGTTGTTATTTATATGCCTGTTTTGTTTTCCATTGAAATAACATAAGTGCCTAACATTGGATGGTAGATGACTGTTTGGGTAAGGCCAATGGGGAAGCTTTTGACCTTCATGACCCTTGATCCTGCCTTTACAAAACTGCTGCATTGTTTTCTCTCACACACATGCTCAACAAATGCTGCTCTATGCCTCCAGATGGCTTTACCCCTTAAACAGACTCATGTTCAACATGTTCTCACACATGTACACTTAGCATGTAACAGCATAATTAACCACCAAAGAGTAAAAACACTTCCTGACTGTATTTATGCGCAGTTTATTCTCAAACTTCAATCCACTCAAGCTATCTTCCAAACACCTTTCATCAAATGTCATATCTACTAATTCTTCAGGAAACACTGGGACAACATCGTCACAACAGTCAATGTCAAAACCTTTTGCTTGTCTCTGCAAATCCTTCCTAAAGTAGATATGCAGACAAACTCTACGTCAAATGCTTCAGTGAGGAGCATTGTGTTGCTAATGCAGGCCAGCCCATGTCTTGTCAACAAAGGTTGCTGCAGAAACCCAGCGAGAACATGTAATCACGACTGAGAGCTGTGGGTAAAGCCAGAGAAACAGCTATAGACATAAAGGGGGTGGGGAAGAAACGAATAAGACCATTCTGTTCCCAGATGGTCATCAAACAGAGAAGACATGGATGATTTAGCAGTGTGAGAAACGCACTCCCACACAGAGGAGGGGTGAAATACGCGAACACACTAATACATGAGCTGAACTCGCACCTATTAACACTGTACTATATATAAACACACTGGTGACAAAGTCTGTTTCCTAGAGTTCACAAAAGTTTTCAAACTGAGTAACAACAGGTTAACAGTCTTCGGCCATTGTCTGATCATCAGTAGAATATGTTGATAACATCCAGAACGTGTTTTATTGTTTTATTAGAAATAATTCTTATTAATCTGTGCTTATATCTTTCTTTAAAACAGTGGGGCTGTGCAATATGGACGAAATAATCATATTGCGATTTTTTGAACTAATATTGCGATTGCGATTTTATTAGCAACTGTTTTTGCTTTTTCAAACAAGCTTCATGTATTCAGTGCATAAGAAGTGCATAACAAAACATTTCACAA
>JAUCNO010001536.1:671882-690429 GCA_032353835.1 Enteromius viviparus | reverse complement strand
ACACTATTCAGAGCCGTCACGCTGAGGGCGTTCCCATAGCGTCTCGTCGACGCAGCTCGAGTTCCTGAAAAGGAACTCCAAACCTTAAACATCCATAATATTATTGTTATTCTTTGATGTTCAGTATTTTGTGAGTCTGAATCAGAGGAACAAATCAATTAAACCTACAATGTTGGGGCTTTAATACAAATTCAAGAAAGGTGCTACTGAACTTTTAAGGGAACCTTAAAACATACCTTAATTTCTTAAAATAAAGCAAAAAATAAATAAAATAAATAATAAATGTCTTGTATCCATCTATTGTGAGTTAAAGAAGTGGCATACCTCCATATAAGTAGAATATTCCTTCTAGCTAACAGAGTAGTAGGCTAAAAGCAACCACATGAGCAATAGAACTAAAGTAGTGTCTCATAGAACACCAAAAACATCTGTTAATTGATTGGGACTGAGTTTAACGTTATTTGTTTTTTGTGTTAAATATGTACCAAAAGGTTAATAATTAAGGACGGCCAGAACATGTTTACATGATCTGCTGGAACATGTCTAGAAAGGTTGCAAGCATTACTCTTGTCTGGGAAAAAAAAATGTAAAGATACATATGCAACATAGAGAAATGTGTGTTACATTTTTAATTTTTATTTCTTTAACTGCTTACACACAACATTTTAGTGTAAAGCTAATAATTCTCAGCCTTCAACTCAGTTTTCAATTTCATGAAAAACTTTTTGCAAAAAAATATTCTCTATGTAGCAAGTCATAATTTGTTTCCATGTATGAATTAATATTTTGGAAATGTGTATGCAAATGTTTGCTTTTGACAAGTATTTGGGATATTCTGAATTAAGTGCTTCATTTTGTGATATGTGAGGCATTTTTCATATTTGTGTGTGCAATTGTTGGATATGTGTGTAAAGTTTAAAACAACAACTGCAAAAGCTGACAAGTTTAAGTATTAACTTATAATTTACTACAACTCAGCTCCCAAACAGAAAATCACCATCATATTGTTCTAAGTTCACATAATATTTCCAAGTCAGCTATTTATGTTTACTCTGATTCTGATAGTACATGTACGTGAAGGCAGAATTAACAACAAAGTGTAGAATTAACTGTAAAGGTCATAGCACCACTAGGTGGCTTCAAAAGATAAACAATGATATTCGTGATCCAGCTATTTTCAAAGCACTTGGTCTGTGTGCAGGACCTGATTTTATCCAGTGTGATATGTTCCTAGATCGGCATCTTTGTTGACCCTGGAACAATACTGTGATTAACCAATCATATTTAAAGTACCAGTTTTTAGTTTTTGTGAAGTTTAGGCTTCAGTGTTTGGTGCTTGTACATGAATGTCGTTTATGTATGATTTCCTCCGATTTTTTGGATTACTCGTGGTTAAGGTTAGGTTTAGGTGTAGAAATATTGTCAAAACTATATATTTATTTATTTATCTTGAAATGTTGTTTTGGGTTCAAGAAATTACGTTGACCTAGGAACATATCTAACCCATGATGAAAAATTATTCCAAAATAATGGAAAAATAAACATAAAAGAGACATGATTCCTATTATATTAAGTTCAAAATGTCTGCAAATGCCAGTAGAATTTGAATGTTTATACATATTGCAAGTGCATATTATTGTTATTATTATTTATATTAGGATTATGCTGTACTCTATTTAAACTAATATATTTTTCATCACTTGCAGATAAACAAAGTTTACAAGGGAAGCTATCTCATAGGATACAAGCGAAGCAGAGTCGTGTCTTTTGAGTAAGCATGCCAGCTGTGGTCTTTGAAATTCATCATAAAAATGTCCAGGATTTGTAAAATAAATGGATCACATTTTTTATAAGTCACTGGGGGTTATTATAATATATATATATATATTTTTTGTTTTGTTTTTTTTCCCCTCATTTCCAGGCGCGGCTCCAATAAAATTGATATGATTCTTATCTTTGAGAATTCTTCTGTAGTCCCAAGCTCATATGAGGTAGAGAAAATTCTTAGATGGACAGCTATAAATGGTACCTTGTCTTTGAACATCATACTTGATACTATCAAAGCAGGTTAGTGTTTGAAGTGCAATTCGCATATTATCAAACCAATGAAATTGTTTCATGTGTGCTGCACATTTTATATTACAGGGGAAGACGTTACTTCTAGTACACCACAGCCTGCCACAATGAAATTGAGTACCACATCGAGTGCCAATGGTATTTATGAGCTAACAAATACTGTGTTTCATCGTTAAATAGTATTTATTTCATACTTTTAAATACATAACACACTATTTTGAATATATCATGCAGTGTGTAGTGTACTGAACACCTCTAAGAACTCAACCTATATTCTTATTTGATATTTTTCTGTACTTATTTTTTCAGAGTACACAAGCACGCAGTCTAATGCCTTTCCATGGATGGTACGCTGTCCACTAATGACTATATCTCCAGCCATTATGGTGTTATTAGTACAAACTTTGATGTGTTTGTAATTTAAAAAAGTGAACAAGAAAATCTCCCAAAAGAAATAAAATGGTTACTTTAATATAATATCTAAGGTGATGAACAGTTTGTTTTATGCAGAGACTATATTTTTTTATTACCATTACCCTACTAAATAGTTAGTAGGTTATATACTAATATATATATATATACTCTAGTTGTAACGAATCGAGGCAGTGAGGCGTGCAAGTTCAAATTGGTGACAGTGGTAATGGACCGTGACAATGAACAAACACAGGGGGTTTTATACAGGAAAAAGTAGGTCAAAGAGGTGGAGCAGACAATCAAACACCTAGAAAACCACTGAGTGGGCGCAGACATGAGTTCATAGAATGAGTCAGGGCATGTAAACAGAGACAAACACACACAGAGTTCGTGGAGTGCTGGAGTGCCCTCTAGAGGTTTGAGCTGGCCCTCCAGCTGAGCATGACACTAGTGTAGTAGATAGATATAGTATATACTATATATAATATTTTTTTATATTATTGTGCCATCCCAAAAAGGCCCTTTTTTAATATACTTTTAAATGAAATGTTCTCCCCCCCCCCCCTGGTGGAATAACCTGCCCAACATATTCCAAGCAACTGAATCCTTAGCCATCTTCAAGAATTGACTAAAAACACATCTCTTGCATCTTTATGTGACCCTTTAACTCTTACCGTCTCTATTAAATTATACAATTATAAAATTAAAAATGTCCTATAGCATGCACAATTTTTTTTCTATTCTATTTATTTTCTTTTTATTTATTATATTAATTGAAAAATTCTTGCTACATGTATTACATTAAGCTAACTGAGACTAACAGCACTTGCATATCTTTGCTCTTTTGTTGATATTGATTTATTTTACTGTCCTCATTTGCAAGTCACCTTGGATAAAAGTGTCTGCTAAATGTAAATGTTTTTATTTTTTTTTAATGTGTACAAATAATTATTAATAAATATTCTTATTAAATGCTAATGTGTTATGTTAACATGATTAAGTTTCTTATTGTTGTGAATTCAAAAGGGTCTAGAGAAATAGATAAAGTGCTGGTTGATCTAACAGAGTCCTTTAGAAGCATAATAGCTCCTTTAGGAACAGCGTCCATGGAGAATTCTTTGCGAGTTGCAAACTTACATAAGAACTCTTCATAACTTAAAATAAGACATTCTGAGGTAAATAACTGGGAAACAGTCAAAAAGTTTTACTCAAACCAATTATTAAAAAACAAAGATTTTCTCTTATATACAATGTCTTGATTGTTCCAAATGAAATATCAAGGAGGGTAGAAGTTATGTTTAAAAATTAATCACCATGCAAGTAATGCCTGTCTATGGAATTTAGATACATTGTAAGGGATTCTATCAATTTTATAATTACAGATCATTAAGAAAGGGAGACCACGTAATTTGGAAAAGAAGTAGTTGGGGATAAAGTTCCAGAAGTAATTATGTTCATTATAGTGAACAGTGTTCATTATAACGGACTTCTTAACATAATGGATTTTGTTTTTTCAAACAAAATTAAAGAGGATTTTATCAACAGATTTACAGATTTTGTTGTCCACATATAGGGAGAGTGCACCATATGTGAGTCCCCTCTGCCTTAGCAAGCAGTGCTCTGCCTCTCAAGGTCAAGTCTCTCTGCATCCATGCTTTAAATCTTCTTTGGGTTTTTAATATAATCGGGTCAAATTTCAAGGTACATCTTTTATCTTGATGCTTAGTTATCACAATGCCTAAATACGTCATTTTAGATCTAACTGGAATATTAAAATAGCAGATGCTGTACAATCTTCGATAGACATTAATTCACATTTACCTACTGTATGTTTAGAGTAAGACCCGAAGCTTCAGAGAAATGTTTTATATTGTTGATTGCTATAGGGATTTGGGAAGCATCTCTCAAAAACAAAGTGTCGTCTGCTAACTGATAAATTTGTCTCGATCTGCTATTTGACATTAAAAAGAATCAGTTTGTTAATGAGTTGCTCGTCTGCATCTCGCTTGGAGCATGTGATATATGATATGTTTTATGAAATGTAGTGAAGTAAGAAGTACGATCATTTGCTTAGGAATGTAAGTTGCTAAAAATAAAACTACTCCAGTAAAGTACAGATACTTGAAAAATTTACTTAAGTACAGTAACGAATTACAACTACTGCTTTTTTCCCCTCTTGGCTTTTTATAATTAACCCTGGTACCAGTAGTGCATTTCACACATATTAGGGTTTATGCAATAGTAGGGAAAGGAGAAAATATAAGATATAACAAAATAGGGATTTTCTAACATCAATATAAATTGGGTACATAAATGATACCCAATTAAATACATTGCCAAAAGTATAACCACTCCACAGTCAGTTTTGTTTCAAGGTAAAAAATAAAAAAACAACATAACCTAATATGCACCTTATTTTTACAAGCATGCGCTTGTTTTTTTGTTTACTGTATATATAATGTAAAGTTTTTGAAAATATTTCTTTACTCACCACTGAAGGTGACTCAATTTTTTTCATGCAATTACATGGGAAAAAAAAATAATTTTGAAAAGAATATGAATATGAATACACATTTCCTAAAAGTGTAAGCAAAATAGACCCCTGTGGGTCATGTGACCACTTTTTTTGGATTTTCACTGATTAGAGTTCTGCTATCCTGAGATAGCATTCATCAATTACACGGGTGTCTCATTTTATATATAAAACAACTACAACAAAACAACTTAAAATAAGGTATGTTGTTTTCACTTTATTTTGATGGTCCCTTTAACGTGTTATGTTGATTATAAGTAACATTGCACCTACTTCTAAATAGAGTGCTAGCAGAGTATTAGTAAACATTTAGGGTTAGGGTTAGAATAAGTTAATATGTACTTGCAAAGTTACTTATAGTCAGTAGAGCGTCTTTTGGGAGACCATCACAATAAAGAGTAAGCAGATATTAATTAGAGAGTGTACTAATATTTTAATGAGAGTAAGTTGACATGTAGGTGGCGGTGCAAAGCTACTTATTATCAACAGATTGTTCAAAAGGGACCATCAAAATAAAGTGTTACCAGTATGTTGCCTGCAGGCAACACAGTATTATTGTAATGGGTTTACAGAACAGACAAAAAAATAAATAAATAAATTATTTTTTTCAGTTAATATATATATTCCCACCCAAATTACAAATAAATAACAAATAAAAAAACAACTTCAGAATAGGGGGTCAGAATAATGCATTAGTTAAGCATTAATTAATGGTTAATTTGTTCGCTGAGATGTTTGGAAATGCTCTGGTATTTGGGATTATTTCAACTACTTATAACATACTATTGACCAACACATAATTGTTTTTGTATATAGCAGAAACTGTGCTACAACAATATGACCAGGATGGATGTACATGTTTGCATTTTTTAGAAAAAATATTATGCATGGTTACTAAGTTAACTAGCTACAATAACGCCATCCAAGCCATAGTGAATGGTCCTGAATAGGAATTTGGAGTAACCAGACTATTAGGTTAGAATATTTACGAATATTATTATTTCAGAATGATGTGAAAATCATTTCAATTACTTATTCACAGAAAACAATTTAGTGTTTTAAATTTTAAAAGACATGTTTTGAGGCTAAAAGCCAGTATATGGGGAGTGAGAATGGCCATTAATATTCAGTGATTTTCACCTGAATAGACAAAGACCACTCCCCTAATGGCCCATTAGGGACAGTGACAGGTAAGTCAGGTAAAAAAAAAAAAGTTTTATAAAATTATTTTTATTTATTTACAACACAATATAATTAAAATATACACAATAAAGGTCAAAGACACATTATTGAGCACAGAGCTACAGAGATAGGAACAGACATTGAGTTTATCCTGAAAACAAGTGAACCCTGTAAATACCTGTTATTTGAGTGTCTGCTGCTTCTTTCCATGAATTCAAGAAAAAATAACCACCATCAGTATTCAGGGAGTTTGTTTTACCAGAGAATATCAGTTCATTTGAAGATCTGATGTTGGTACAGGACTCCTAGAGGTGATCAGCTTGAAGAGACTCGATAATGTCATCCAGGTGTATCATGCAGGTTTCTAATCACTAAAAACAAAACAAACACACAAAAACATCTGTGAGCATGTTAATATCAGTGTATGTATAATTTAGTTTTATCGTCTATATATCAAACAAACAGCATTGCGTCCACAGAAATGTAATTAGATGTCACATTGAAAATGTTTCACTCAACTGCAATGCATTTTAGTCAGGAATTACAGTTCATGAAAAACAAACAATAATAAAATCAAGCAGCATTCATCATGCACTCTTGAAATTGTTTTTATATCGTATTATTTATATTACAGAACACAGTAGGCTAACAGCATACAGCCTGTCATATTCAACATGCTTCACTCACATTCAGACATTTTAGTCAGGTATAGTTCAGGGGAAAAACCATAAGCACACAATACCATGCAAACTCATACAAAAACAAAAAGTACTTACACATAAGAGTAACTGGAACAGATCTCATGCCGCATCTTGAGGTAAATCCATCTATTATCTTCTTAGATGAAGTGAGTGTTGTTTGTTTCCTGTCTTCCGCGCTTCAGCACATGAGCTGTTGTGGGCGTGTACATGTCACGCACGTCTCACGTGGAGATTGTAATGAAAAAGTGAATGTAGCTTGTGGGCGTGGTCACATTAAAATTAATGAGATCAAATTGAGAAAAACACTGATTAGTTGAGCAAAAACACACTAGTAATTAATGATTGAAATGTTAAGCTAATTATTCATTTCTAGTGTGTTTTTGCTCACCTAATGCTTAATTGTAAACAAATTAACCATTAATTAATGCTTAACTAATGCATTATTCTGACCCACATTCTGAAGTGTTACCAAAATTGTGTTTTTATTTCTTTATTTTTTGCAGTGTGGGGTGTGTTGTAACAGACTCCTTTAAAACTAATGTAATTTGTGGAAGATAAATTATGTAAACAGTCATGGTTGAACCATCCCCTATATCATTTATACATTTTATTATATTGCACTTGACAGCTTTCATCTCCCTATACAATTTTTATGTAATCCAGTGTTTTCAGAAAGTAATTTTGAAGATATGGGAACAGGCTGAATGTCAGTTCTTCATGCTGTCACAGATTAAAATGAGAATTCATTTAGATAAAGTCTTTATTTGCAAAGTTTTTGCAGCACTGAATTTACAAATAGAACAGGATTCTCCCTTCATTTTATTAAACATTAGAACTTCATAAACACAATACAAAGCATTTTTTTAGAACATCTCTCATTTACTTAAAGATTAAATACATAGATTTCACATCTTCAGAATCTAACTAATACATTGGTAAACATATTTATTGTTCAATACATTTTCAAAAGAGCAAAGCAATCTCAGTTTTACATTTCAACATAATAGCTCTATAGGTATCTTTTACTTGCTGTTCCTGTGGCATAGAGAAATGTTCAGATTTGATTTAAATGAACCAATCCTCATAACTACTCCAGCCCAGTGTGCACAAACAATGTGCTTTTTGTAAATCAGAAACCAAATTACCATAACTCACACATACCATTTGGATCACCAGGCTCTATATGAGGCAAGAAAGACTAGTAAACGTTACAGCTAGATCATAACTTGGCTTGTTTTGCTTTGTGACTTGCTGATTCTTAATTTGACCAAAATGATCAAAAATGTCATTTTGCAGTCGCATGATTTTATGTATGAAGGTGATACCTAGTGCATCACAGCTGACAACAGAAGTGATGCTAGGGTCAGCCAGAAAGAAGTGAGCACACCAGCCAGGACTGGAGACTTGCTAGCTGTAAAAAACAAGAAGAAAAGAAATGTTCATTCCCCTTGAAGACCACAAGCATCATAAAATATCTTTGGAATTCATTCATTCATAGTTTGCTGATTTTACACACAACAGGGTCTCTTACTGCCCCCATTACTTTCATTCTCATGTTACTTATATTTCTTTAAGTGTTATAGTTGCTGAAACCTTTACAGAGAATATGTATGACTCATTACATGAAAATGTATACTGTATATATGTATACTGACCAGCAACTCCTGTCTGTAGGTCTGTAACTAGGATAGATTTTGGATCAATTTTCAGTAGAACTGTTCCATCTTTAACGCCATCAGAAAGGGCTTTAGCTAGATCTGCTGCAGTAGGACTAGTAGCTTTGTCACATTGAATTTCAGCATCTACTATAACGGAGCCATTTCTGAAAGCAATTAATGACCAAATAAAGAATGAATTAAAAAGTGTAATGCAGACAAATAAAACAAAGCAATTAACCAGAATAATATCTGTGATTCTGATTGTGTATAAAACATATAATTTTGTATAATTTACCTGTACCGCCTGATCTGTGTTTGCTTGTAGCCCTTAAGTTTTTTGAAAACTTTCTCAACCTGCAAAAAATAAAAAGACAGTTCAGGAGAGATTTTTATTTTAAAATCATGAACTAGACAAAAATTCAGAATACTTTACAGCTGAAGTATTACCATTCCTCAAAGGACAAAATAATTACCTCGGTAACGATCGTGCTTGACAGAGTCATGGCTACAACAGTGGACATGTTTGATAGGTCATTTGTGAAGGTGTCTGACATTTTGAATGTTAAATTAAACAGTGAAATGGCTGCTGTGGTTGTTGCAGCTTGAGTCGTAGCACCTGCACCGTTTTAGGCCAGAATTAAAAGAAAAGAAAAGGGGATGTCATGTCAAGTTTACAATCAATCTCAACCACAAAAACAAATAAATAAATAAATTAGCACAACAAGATTTGTGTGTGTGTGTGTCATCAAAAATGAATGTTTATGTCAGAATTGACAATGTAACGCAGAAGTCTCAAACAATAACAACAAAAGCATCTGTGAATACACACTTACCACTGTTTGTGATATCAGTAACATTGATGGATGAGTTATCAACACTAAAGCCGAGATTTCCATTTTTAATTGCATCATTGAAGACTTGTAACACGTCTGTCAGATTAGGACTACTGCTGTTTGTTGTGTCAAACTCTAAGACAGATTCTGTCACAATGGAGCCCGAACTGTGGGAAACAATCATGTTGAGAAACAGTCAGTCATAATCAACCAACAAACATTTGTGAATTACTAAGTGAATGTATGTTTTACCTGAACTTTCGAATAGACATGCGGAAGAAGTTGGCAATTCGTTTTTTGTAAAATGGAGTAAACTACAAAAGATAAAAGCAATTTATTTAGGCTACATACAAAACCTGTCATTCGTTTTTTTTTTTGTTTTTTTTTTCAGATCAAACTTTCCTGCAAGAAGTATAGTTTTAAAACAAACTTTTAGTTCAGGTAGACTGAAAAGTAAGGATTTAGCTAATTAAATAGCACATAAAAACATATTAAACCTGTTGAAATGATTTTTAATATTACCGATATACAGGATTACCGGTATCTGCTGCTACTGTAATCAATAACCATGCCTTACTGAATAAAAATATTACCGCATTTGTGATGTTATTTGCCAGCACTATGGTCTCAGGATCATTGAGATTGGAGTAGTTGGTCTTAAAGTCTTGAAAGATTTTGAACACCACTTGGATTGAAGCAAGTTTAGCAGGTACTGTCGTGGTTATGGCAGGTGCTTTTATTTTGGTAAAATTAAAATGGGACACATATCAATAAAAATGTCTCACAAGAAATGCGGCCTCGAGGCCTGTAAAATATTATTATATTAAGATGATCTGTATACACATACTGACCATTTGTAGTGGTAATGATCTCCGTAATGGTGGTGAGAGAGACAAGGATTGTAAAGTTTCCAAAAGTTCCATTATTAAACAATTGTGTCAGGTTTGCTGCAATGGGCTTGGTGTCATTGGTGTTAAAGAGGAGTTTTCCATCTACCACAATGGAGCCATTCCTGAGAGGGCACAAAAAACAGTGAACAAATAGTTAGTTAACAAGTAGTTAGTATAAAACCAGCCATTCAAGCACTAAACCAAAAAATCTACACATATACAAATTAATTTATCTTGATGTGATTTAAAAAAACATGTTACTTTTTTTTATCTTTTACCTGAATTCCTGAATTTCAAATGCTTTAAAGGTTGGAAGTACAGAGAAAACCCGCGTGACCTACAAAAGATTAACAAACAGGTTAAGACTTTTATCCAGCTCTACAGCTATTGATACATTTAATGGTAAGTTTTCACTTATTTTCATTATACTACTTAATCAAATCTTTAATTGTTCTCTTACACTGCAAACAATTGTAAACATTATATTTTGCAATGTGGATGAAGAAAAACAAAGTGCAATAAATGGTAAATCTAAACCTGTGTTTTGTAAAGATCAAATTATTATATTATGATACAAAACAACAGTTTGCATCAGCAGATGATGCTGGATGTCTTAAACATTCAAGTTATAAATAGAGAAGTGCTCTTATGTTTCTAATGTAAATCTTTAGCTGAACCTACAGCTGGGAAAAAAACAAACAAAAAAAAAACAGTGTGAATTTAACCATCCCTCATTGGCTAAAAATATTACCTCAGGGATGATTTTGTTTTTCAGGCTTATCGTGGCAGTATCGTTCATGTTGGAGTAATTAGCAATGAAATTGTCATTAATGTGGAACACTATATTAAAATCAAATGTAGTGGAGTTGCTGGTGCTGTCAGCAGCATTTCCTGGCACAGGTAGGAATCCTGTTTAAGGTAAAATTAGGAAAAGTTATAAAAACATGGTATCAATAAAATAAAATAAAATCATTTATAATAATAATTATTATTGCTAAACTGCGAACTGCTAGATATGCATCACCAACCAAGCCTATTTGACTGAACTGCATTCTATTCTAAGTAGTAAAAAAAAAAAAAAAACAGTATCATTGTAGGCTAAAGATTATTATACTGCATTGTCATAAAAATCACTTATTGGAAAAGTATGATTAGAAGGTTTGTCACTTTCCTTGTCACTAACCTGTGTTCTTGTTAGTATTATATTATCTTTAATGACAGTTTCTGACTATAAACTCCTTTTGATGAACAATGATGAACAATAATTATCACTACTATTTAAAACAAGCACCACTACTATTTCTTACCAATTAGACACAGAACAGGTAGTATAATCCTCCACTCCATTCTTTTAGTAATATCCCTAAAAGTTAAAATCAAGCACATAAGTATGATGTTGCAAGTTCAAAAAGCAAACACATTTTATCACATAACAAAATAAAATATAGAAAACAAAATTCACATGAGTAGTGGGTTTGATGTCAATATTTCACAAGGTATCAAGCTGTATAAGCAGCAAACAAATACTATCACATAATAAATTCCACATATATTCCAAGATTTACAAAAAAAAAAAAAAAAACACTCATTACATAATAATCTTTGTTAAACATTAATTTCACATTCATTTTTTATATCAGTTAATGTTTACATTTTCTTCTACTTACTTTTTGATTATTGCTCCAAAAATGCAATCCAGGTTAATCCGTTTAGCAAGTTCCTGTTATCAGTTAAATGGTCACCCTTAACAGTGCCCAGCTGACAGGTGAGCTGACATTTAAAGTGAGACGGTTTTTTTTTTCACCTGAAGAACCAACCAATGAGATTTGAGCATTGCTCAAGTTTGTTGACAAGCTTGTGGAACAACAGTATCAAAATAATCTTTGTTTCCTGGTACATACGTGACGGTTCATGAGGCAGTGCATGTTGCATTGATGGTTTTTATCTAATTATGGCAAGCTAAAAAAATCACGGCTTAAAAAAAACCTTTAAAACTCATGTGGAAATATGGACTTAATTTTATTATTTGGAAGTAACTTTTTCTTTCCTAAAATAAAATGTAAACTTGTTACCAAATGTATTTGCATTAGATTATAGCTGAATATGTATCTAATAGAGTTATTATAGGACTTGTAGCTTTTAGACATTACGTAACCAGACATTTTGATATGACCTTAAAAATCTAAGAGTCATTACAGACAATAAGATACTCATTTAATGATGTGACAGTTATCAAGCATGAGAATTAGCTAATAATTTTGCCTGATGAGGTAATTAAATTGTGAGATTTATAGGTTTGGTTTGGGTACTGGGTAAGCACTAGCTGAAATTCAAGTACTCGATGAAGTGTGAGAAATGCCTGAGACATTCCTCTTGGACGACTCATTCTCATAATCAACATAACGTATATACTGAATACATACTGACATACATTTAAAAAAGAAAATAAAACTTTCTGAGAACTTTCATGCCAAAAGCTGTTTTTAGAAGAAAAAAAAGTCTGACAAGAGAGGTGTGCTATGTTACAAATCATGTTGTATTTCCAGTTCATAAGCAAAAAAAAAAAAAAAACCACGAGGAAACTATGTAACCGGAATTTCCAGCAAATGTAGTTCCTCATAACTCACAATGCTTGTTCCAAAAAAAAGTAGAATTAAGATTTGGCAAACATCTTCTATTGCAAAAAAATCAATAGTTGAGTTTATCATTTAATGCATTATGATTTGTTTATTATGTTCATGTGGAATTCTGCACAGCTATTCCTTATATGATTGCTTCGTTGTTATTTTGTGTTGTAAAATTTTTTATTTTTCTCTTTTTTTCCATTGTGACTTCTAGTAAACAGGGAAGAATGTTTTCCCCGTGCCAAAACTTTAACGTCACAAAATGGTCACAAGCTCCTTTTTTATTAATAGCAGTTTTTATTCACTTTTCGATGTGAAAAGTCCTCAATTGCTTTCAGTTGTTTCGCTTAATGTAATGGTTTGAGTGCATATATAAATTTATTGTATCATTTTTTACTTTTATTGGAGCACCAAACCCTACCCTAAATATATGCAATAATGACATTGTTTTTACCCAATATATATTTTCATCATAACAATAAAATTAAAACAATTATCGCACTTGCATATTGATGCTAGGGTTTCCTATTTAAAACAATGGAGGAACCTTCACATCGAAAAGTGACTAAAAAGGGGTACCTTGAGCTTCAAAAAGTGACACAGAAAGGTCTTGAGTCAAGATGTGACGATTTTGTTTTCAAAAATGTTGTTTAAAATGATATCTTGTGTAAACCATGATATAACTATTAAATCAGCTGTTGAAATAAAAAAAATAATGGGCAAGATATGTGATTTTTAAGACTTTGATAGTGACAAAAAATGTGTAGTTAGCGCAAGTAAACCAAGGCTTCCACTATATATGAGTGGTCCCTGTGTTTTTAACTTCTATCCAATTTCATCTGGTTCTCCAAAAGGGATATTTATTCCTTCTGCTTTAAACAGCTTGGATTTACATCTGACTTCTAACAATCACTGAGAATTCTTATTCAAAAGGCCTTGGATTCAGTGGCAGAAATGGGACAGGAATTTTTGCTAGCAATGGATGGACATAAGACCATGTATATGGTAAATATATTTAGATTTACATTTAGTAATTTAACAGATGCTTTAATTTTAAAGTGACTTACAAATGAGAAAAAGTTATTATTATTATTATTATTATTATAAAATAAATAAAAAGATAGCAGAATAGGAAAAAGAGCAAGCAGTTGGGGGAATGGTGTCATGCTCAAGGGTCTCACCTCAGTCGTGGTATTGAAGTTGGAGAGTGCGCTGGTTATTTACTAAAGGACCGGGCAGTTTTAGCAATATGGTCTGAGAAGGTCTGCTGATCATCAATCGCAACTTGGTTTTGAGGTTATGGTTAATATGCCTAACCGGTGGTGAAATTGTGATGAATGAGTTTGCTGAAACCACAAGCAATTCTGTTTTGGAAAGGTTGAGTTGAAGGTGATGGTCCTTCATCCAGCAAGAAATGTCTTTTTGACAAACTAAGATGCATGCAGCTATTGTTGGATAATCAGGTTGAAATGAGAGGTAGAGTTGAGTGTCATCAGCAGTAATATGAAAAGCCCTGTTTCTGAATTACAAAGTCTAGTGATGCCATGTAACTAGAGAAGAGAAGTGGTCCAAGAACTGAGCCCTGAGGCACCACAGTAGTTAGATATTGCATCTTGGACACCTCAGCTCTCCAAAATACCTTGGAGGACCTATCTGAGAGATAAGACTCAAAGGTAAGAGTGAAGTGCGGCTCCCAATATGGTTATTATATATATATATATACAGTATATATACATGAATATATATTTTTATTCTATTTATATATGTAAGTTAACTTATATTGTATTTTTATTCTGTTTATCTCTTATCTCATTGTATCTGTAGAAATATACAGCCACTGGAGAAACAATTTCCTTCGGGATTAATAAAAACTACTCTTAGTCTTAGGGCTTCGACAATTGAGAGTAAGACAGTCTTAGTTGAATGTCCACTTCTGAAACCAGAGTGGTTGCTGTCAAGGAGGTTGTTCTATTAGTTAATTATTGCCAGGAAGGATGATAACATCCCTTTACCTACTGCAATCATTCAATCATCTGATCTGCATGAAATGCGCAAATCAAATCAAATGATTACAAAGTCATGTACATGAATCAGTGAGCCTCCCATGCAATAATAAGACATGAACTTTCTTTTATTCCCAACGCTTTTTAAATTGTCTATATATGTGGTGTTTGACTATGTGGTATGTTTGATGCATTTTGGGTTGTGCTGCTATAAGAATTAATTATTCCCTTTTTTGCCACTATAACCTGCCTTGTCAAATTTCTATAAAAACCTATTATTAAAATTGAAATTAAGTGTTCTTGTAAATTACTGTAGATCATTCGTTGTTAAGATTCTGTTGATGATAGGATTGGTGGTGTCATATGTAGCATATCAGAATTGACAAATCTCCATTTCGGAATGATCAAACCTGGTAAAACCATGGTGTCCATTGTATTATTACTAAATAGATATAATAAAGTCTTATTATTCAAATCATACAATTAACTGACAATTAACTATAGCAGATAAGTGATTTTGTCTAAAAACTAAATTGTTGGTGCCATATGCCATCACAGAAATGCCAAACCTTTTTTGAATGATATTTGAGGCTGTCATGAAAATCATGACATCCATTGTGTAATTTCTGAAGTCAAACATTAATCATTGATATTTAAGATTTTGGTTGTTATATAGGTTGCTATATGCAATCCCTCAGAAATGTACTGTATATTGCCAAACATTGGCTTTGTAAAACATGTGGCATTAAGTATGAGCTCTGGGACAGACCTGGCTGGAATTTTTAGGAGTCGGAATGGGTGCTACTGGATTAAAAAGTAGGATGCCACTGGGATACATATTAATATTCCATTTTAACCTAGTTTCTTCAAGGTTGTTTGACTTGCTAGTGTGCACCTCCCTTTTGAACAGAAACCTAGGACATGATCTAATCCAAATACAATGTACAGGCATGGTTGTGGTTTCTGTTTAATGTCTTGATAACAAAAGTCAAAAAGAAAAGTC
Organism: Enteromius viviparus; assembly: GCA_032353835.1. Taxonomy (NCBI): domain Eukaryota; kingdom Metazoa; phylum Chordata; class Actinopteri; order Cypriniformes; family Cyprinidae; genus Enteromius; species Enteromius viviparus. The sequence goes on along the minus strand of JAUCNO010001536.1, from coordinate 674,512 downwards.
ATATTAATTGGAAAGTCATCTGGAATCTAGCTTCTTAAAATGCTTTTCATGAAGCAATGTTGAGCTGTACAATGGTGTTAAAGATGTAAGTTTGTACATATTTCACTGAGAGTCACAGTTCAATAGCTTAGAGTCAATATTCCACTAAACCTTTCTGTTGTCTTTGTCTTGGATCTTGCATTCACCCGCCTATCCACATTTTTCAGATTCCCCACATTAAAGTTCTTTCTACTTGATCTCCAAGATGTCGCGTCATCGAAAAAAGTATTTCATACAAATTATACAAACCTTTGATAAACATCTTGAGAAGAGGATATTCACACATTCTGATTGATAAATGTCTCTAAAATGTTTCCAGATGACTCATAGAAAGACGTTTTGTAGTGTAAAAAAACCCAACTTCTTTTAGAATAAAAGTCACCTCAAATATGTGATGTATGTGTGTTAACATGAACATGAGTTAACGTCAATAGTTACGTCAAAAGTCAATGAACAGGAATAATAGATGACATGGTAAACATATGAGAATCCATCAGTGTTTTTTTTTAAATTTGTACAAAAAATGTTGGGATCAAAAATATTGTTTTTCACATCATTAAAACAAAACAGGAAGGAAGAGGTAAAATAATGTTATGTGAACTCCTGAAACAAATTAAGGAAATGCTCAGGCTAGAACCTTAAAATGTTTTTGAATCTTGGAACTGACAAATAACATTAGCTATCTAAATTAACACACAGTGAATGTGAACAATAAATGGCCTTACTTGCTATTCACCCATCATGGAGAGAAATGAATAAAAATAACAGGCAACCAATGCCTGAAAGTTTAAGTTCTGTTAACTGTTCCCTGCAAATTTAAAAGTTTTGTTTTTGAGATGCAATGAAGGGTTCATATGGTTAAAGGTTAAAATGATTTTCTAGGTCAGATAAAAAGACAATGAAGCAAATATTTTCTCATCCTACTGCAATGTCGTTCCATACGACGGTAAAAAAAAACAAGATTAAAGACATAATATTACGAGAACTAAGTCGGAACTACGAGAATAAAATCATTATGAGAATAAAGTCAAAGCTACGAGAATAAAGTCAAAACTACGAGATTAAAGTCTAAATATAATATTTAGTATAGTGCACTTAAAAGTGCCCCGGATTGAGAGTAGTTGAATATTTTTGTGTCCGAGCACTGCTTGATGTTACTGAGATGAGGTCTAAGAACACTGCCGCTTAAACTAAAGCGATTTCAGCGATGTCAGGCTATAATATGCATGTCATGTTATAATATACATATTGTTTGTATTTTGCTAAAAAACTGTCAGATTTTGAAAGCTGAGAATATCTCCAGGTGCTCCCAATCTAGGCCAACTTTATTCTCGTAACATTTCGACGTAACATATTACGACTTATTAGGATTATTTTTTGTTTGTTTGTTGGTGGAACTAAGACACCACCTTAATTCCAAACCTGTATACAGAAAAAAGAAAAAATAATAATAATATATATATATAAATAAAAGGAAATATTTTAATGAATGTCTTGTTTTTAGAAGTCACAGTAACCAAAACACAATGTTAGATTTACCATAATTGCATGTTTCCACCTTTTCAAAACAAGTTAGAAACCAAGAATTTTAAGGAGGCTCTGACAACTGTGAAGCAATAAAAAAGCACCAACATAGTACATACGTATTTCTTTATTTAACTGATTGTGGCAGGTTGAACTGATTGGACCACCTAAAGGCCAAAATCCACGAATCATGTCATAACATGGACATGAACTAGGACATCTTTGACAGAAAGAAAAAGAAATGAAACACAAGCTGTTTTTTTTTTATGTTGTGGCCATTTTAGACTTGCACTTAATTCTAGGGCTGGGTTTTGACACAAATTTCACAATATGATTTTATTCTCATTCACAAGCTTGTGATTTGATTTTATTACCAATTTAATACATGAAAAAACAACTAATACTTTAAAATATACATGAGTCAGTTGGTGCACATCTGGTTTTTGGGACTCTAAGAAGCAGCTGATTTGCTGATCTAAGAGAATGTGACAATATGTAGGGGTGTAACAGTTGTTCAGACGATTCTTAGGATTTGGGATCCACTCACCTCAAAGCTATCCTATGTGTATATGACTATCTTATTTCAGTTTTTTTTAATGTATCCTGGCTCTTCCAAGCTTGGTAATGTGGGTGGATAGTGGCCATTATTTTGAAGCTCCATAATTCCCCTATATCTGCAAGTACTGCAGCATAAACCTATATGCCTTCAGGGGGTTGTCACATGTCCTCTTAAGCAGATCAAGGGATTTTTGTAACAAATATATTTTTCAAATTATAACTAAAATAACTGACTTCCAGTTTCAGCTTCTTGAACGACTTCTGACTCGATGTACAACGTATAATGTAAGCCGTGTCATACATCAAGTCCGAGTTAGTTAGTTTTATGATGCAGATATATCCGTTTTAAGGAATCTTATTTTTTTTAAGGAATCAATTTGATTTGACTTTGATTGTAATCCTTTGTAAGTAGATTTGGAGAAACGTTTCGGCTGGGGACACCTGATTTCCAGTGATTTCCGTCATCTTGACTACAGAGACCGTCTCTGCATTTGATAAATAAAGTTTAA
>JAUCNO010001536.1:584538-671782 GCA_032353835.1 Enteromius viviparus | reverse complement strand
CCTGCAACCCATTGGGGACGAAGATAATTTATTATATTCCAAGGCAGACTTCAAACACACACACACACACACACACACACACACAGATCTGACCCCTTCTGTTGCCCAATACATGTAGAATACACATAGGCCATTTCAGACGCTTTGATAGCCTATTAAAAGGCTATTGACAACGACAAGGCTATTAGGCTACTGCTATGAAACACACTTCAGCCACATGAACACCTGGGAGGAAAAGGAGTATTTTCCTGGTTTTGTAGGCTCTCTGGTATTTATGGAAGGTGTAGTTAAATGTTTTAGGCTTATTTAATAAAAAAAAAAATAGCTTACCCATAAATGGCGATCCTACTGAAGGACAATATAAGAATGTCATGTCGTGATATAAACTAGGGTCGCGCGCACGAGGACGTCAAATCTGACAGAAACAACATATATGCCGAACACATGCAATCTACTATTTACGTTTTTACGTTACGAATTAAATAATTTGGGAAAACTTTATTCATGTTTGGGGTGTTTGTTTAAAATTTCAAACATTCAACATTTTCTTCTGATTAGGCCTGTTGCTTCTGTCTTTACTGTGTTTTCTACAAGGTGTATATTGACTGTTTTATGTATATATTTTCTTTTTTAATTTAAATCTTAAACCTTTTCTGTTCTAACAACATCTGCGCTAAATAATTTCCATGCCCGCTTTAAAGACTATTTTTATTTATTTATTTTGGAGTTTAAGTTTATGTGAAATAGGCTATTTTTATTCCTGGTCTAGCCTAACGTTTGTTAGTAAAACATTTCCCTGTATGCTTCTGAACAAGTAAACATGAATGCTAATATTTTGTGGCACAACTTCAATACATGTTATTCTGTTGCTGTAACTTGTGTAATCACAGAATTTTGACAATTATGATCACATTTGAGAACTGTTGGGAGATGAGAAGAAAATTTGATTACGGGATTTGCTAAAATATTTGTTTCACAAGTGACCACACGGGGTCGCTGTGGATATATCGACATGCCTCTCTTTTCTTATGATCTAATCATAAGGTTGTATCCGGGCGCAATTTTGCCTCTTCTCCCTTTTTTTCGTTATCAGTAATCTATTTCCCCTCTAGTTGTGCGATTTCCTCTAATCAAGTAATTTATAATCGTAATTTACAACAGTTAAAAATAAAAATGAATAATAAAAGGTGCAAAAACATGAAATCCATACCACCATATGCAAATGATTTCTAATTTTTATGCTAAACTCAACTTACATTATACTATACCAACATACAGGCTTACAAAGAGATCAACATAAATAAATAATACAAAGCCAAATGCTGATGAAAAACATTCAGGCTATATATATTTTTCTAACTAATATTAAACATTGTTTTTGACATTTAAGAAAAAATATAAAATAATATAAATATATTGGTACAATGAGGAAATATTGTACCAAAAGAATTGACAATACATGATTTTTACCTAAACAAATGTATTCGTGTAGGCTATATAGATAAAAGACAATTGAATAATTTGTTGGTATAATGAAAAAAAAAATCCCTCTGAGAGGTACATAACAAAAAAAATAGGTTCCAAACTCCTTCACCAAAAAACATGTTCATTCACACAGTCACAGAGCTTTTTCTCTATATTTAATATAAAGTGTGCTGTTTCAAGAGTAGCATTTCTGTGAAGTGTTAAATGTAACCATTAACTTGTAAACCTACACAAATGTTACGCCTTCACGTCATTACGTCATACACGTCTGGCGGGAGTAACAGCAGCTCTTCAAACGCTATCACGCGTCCATACTAAGAGTATCGTTCTTTTAAAGTTTGTTTCGTTTAAATAACCGTTTTATTTGTGGAAATGATTGGACAGAAAAGTATCACCTCATTTTTTTCGCCAAAATCCAAAAAAAGAAATTCGGATGAGATACTTACATGCCCAGAGGATGCAAGAGACCATGTAAGTAAAATCTTTATTCTTGCGCGACTGAATATGCCTAAACATTTCGCAGGAGTTATGAATGAAAGTGGTTGTATTTTATTTGTCTGTTGAACATGTTGTCATTTAGTTAGCAAATAGTATTGGCTGTGATCGAAACCTCGCTATTTTATCGTTCCCGCTAAACTTTACGCAATACAGGAAGTAGTTTTACGTCACTTGCATAAACAAACGCTAGTGCAGATTATTTCACACAACTTGCTTCGAAATGTAAAATTAGTCAAAACGAAATCATTAACGTAAATTTCACGTCTTCTCGTTTAGTTATATAACCAGAATTTAGGATTTCGTATAATTTCCTTATATTTCACGCTATAAGTTGGCATCAAAACTGATGCATTTTGAGAAAATATCATATGACATAATAAATAAGCAATGTTCTCCAACACAGCTTGCCTTAGGTTTTTACATGTACAAATGTCCGGTCTTTTTGCCAAGCGAACACGGAGTTCAACTAAATATATCAAAATATTGTCCCAGGAGAAAAAACAAAAGTTGGAGAATGACGACGTTACATCCTCACAGTCCCTTAGTCCTGAGCAACTTGAACGGATATCCAAAAATAAAAAGGCGGCTCTGGAACGGTTCACTGCAAACCAAGCTATACCGAACAGGTTTGGAGAGAGCTGGAAGAAAGCTTTCAACGCAGAATTCGGGAAGCCCTACTTTAAATCAGTAAGTGACTAGCACGTGAAAAACAGTTTTAAGTTTCAAATTTCTAAAATAGGTAATACAATGGTGTTTCTCTCTTGCAGTTAATGTCATTTGTTGCTGAGGAGAGACAAAAGCACACCGTCTATCCACCTGAAAATGAAGTTTTTACCTGGACACAAACATGTGACATAAAAGATGTAAGTTGGTTGTTAATTTATGTTAGTCAATAATATTGGTTGTTTTCTGGTCTATTATTCTTAGCAAGGTTTGGACCCCAAAGTCAGTGGGTCTTAAAATGTTATTTTTGACAAATATTTTGACAAATTACATTGTAGCCATATAAAAACATAGTGATTATGTTCTTATTTTTGCATGGACAGTTTTGTTTTTTATTGGTTTTACGGTCATCCCCTGATTGCACACATCTATATACTTGGTCTATAATTGTGGAGAACTAATTTGATGTTCACGTTTTCAGCTTGAAGATGCATGTTTTATACGTGCTCATCAGCTGTGTTTTTGCTAAAACATGTCCAATCAGTAGAATAAACATTCAGAAAGTGTCTTTTAGGATGATTAGGATTTAGAATGTATGTAAAAAAACAAAATTGATCAGATTCCAAATGAAATGCATAAGGGGATTAGTTTACTCAAAAATTTAATTTAGCATCATTTACTTACTCTAATATGTGACCCTGGACCATTTTATCGTTAGTAATAAGCATTGCTAAGGACTTCATTTCGACTAGTTTAAAGGCAATTTTCTCCATTTGTTTTTGCTCCCTCAGATTCCAGGTATGCAAATAGTCAGCCAATTATTCCCTTATTCTATCAAACCTTACATTAATGGGAAGCTTATTTATGCAGCTTTCATATGATGTATAAATCTCATTAAGATATCTTTGATGAAATCTGAGAGTTCTGTCACCCTCCCAAAGACAGTAACACAACCGAAATGTTCCCAATCCCATAAACAAGGTCAAGGACATTGGTAAAACGGTCCAAGTGACCTCAATGGATTGAAAATGTTCCCGTTTTGGAGAGTACCATGATGCATTTGCATGCTTTCCTCAGAATGCTGATCCCTAATCAGCATTGTTTACTTTCAGGGGAAAAACTTGCGCATGCTGAACATTAAACAACGCTGATTACAAAGAATTGTTGAATAAATGTAGTCATCTTAGTTTATTATAATAATTTTAAGTTGAGCTACAGATGTCACATGGACTGTTTTACTGATGTCCTTGCTAGATTTCTGGCACTACAAACATTGCATAAATTAATTTGTGTTCCGAAGATGAATGTCAGGATTTTCTTTTATGGTGAACTATTACTTTAACAGATATCTTGGAGGTTTGCTGTCTGGGCCTGTAAGCATGTATAATTCTACACAACGATAGTTCAGTCGTGAAAAAAATTTAACTACAAAGCATCTCTACAGAGTTCAGTGGTGTCATTATTTAAATTCTGGTTTTGTTGTCATCTGATAGTATCAGTGTAGTCAAACTGAAATATTCAGAAATAATTTTACTTGATTTTTAGAACAAGAATCATCTCTGCCATAATGTTCATTCTGATACTGCTGGTCAGAAACCACTATCATGTATGACTGGTTCTGCAGATGGATATGTCTTCAATTACCACCATATATCAAACACCATTGTTACTGCTGTTACATTTGGGACACACTAGAGAGTTGCTTTGAGCAACTTATTTAATTAACCATTAAGTTCAAAGCATGCCAAGGTGTTTATTTGCTCTTAAAGGAATAGCTCATCCAAAATTGTATATTACATCATAATCTACTCGCCTCGAAGCCATCCTACATACTGTACCTAGTATTTTCATTTTTGGGTGAACTACTCCTTTAAAATACTGCATGGTTTTCTAAGAATATTTAATTTTTTTTCTTGTGATGGTAGGTAAAGGTTGTGATTCTTGGCCAGGATCCCTATCATGGACCTAACCAGGCTCATGGCCTTTGTTTCAGTGTGCAGAGACCTGTGCCACCTCCACCAAGGTATTGCCTTGCTGTCATTGTCAAGTCAGAGTTTATTTTTATAGTGCTTTTCACAATGCACATAACTTCAAAGCAGACTGGATTACCTTATTGTGATATGTATCAAATACTATTTTCATAGTATAAGTTCTTTCTTTAGTCCAAGGGTGCAAAATTCAGTTTCAGAGTTCATTTAGGTTTGAAGCCAAACTCTTCAGGGTTGCAGCCTCCAGGAACGGAGGTTTGTGGCCCTTCTTTAGTTTCTCAATCAGCAAGCCAGAAAAAAAAGGTTTTGAGACTACACTCGGTTCTTATTTGTGTGTTTAAATATTTTTGAAGGGAAACTCAAAAGGACAGGGTCCTTGTCTTAACATACTGTTAGCATTGGCTGGATTGTTGCGATTTTATCAATTAAGTGTCTTTGAATTACAAATTTACAGACAAGGTAGATCTAAGTTTAGGCTTTATAAAATCCATCAGGAGTAAGCCTGAATCTAGAATGGCTTGGGGTCCTTAGGATAAAACCTTGAGGTTGAGAAAGCCAATCAATTACTTTAACACTCTTCTTAACTAACGTTTACAGGCCTTAGTCCTGCTACTCAAAATCTCTTTTCTTTTAAAAGTCACATAGCATATAAGCGCAAGTTGGTGTAGGGGCTAGATGATTGTTTTATTTTTTTGATACAATGATTTTTCTGACACTTTTCACAGCTTGGTGAACATCTTTAAAGAACTGGTTTCAGACATCCAAGGCTTTAAGCAACCTGGTCACGGAGATCTTACAGGATGGGCAAATCAAGGTGTGCATCCTCTACTTTCTCCTCTATGGAATTATTTCTGTGCCAATAAAAATGTACGAAACTTTATAAAACTGAACGTAACCATCCAAGAAACCACAAAAATATGCCACTGCAAAAGAAGAAAAACACAATGAAAATGAAAAAATGAACTCAGTCGAACGAATTTAACATACTCTTCAAATATGCTTCATTTTTTGTTAATGATTTTCAAAGAATAGTTTTTGCGAATCATGGATTCTGAATACGTTGCCACAGCTTTCGCTTACGCTTTGAAAATTTTTGTTTGCTGTTTTGGCACAAACCACTCGTGGGGGCGGGCTTAACAGCGATCTACTCTGATTGGCTAATGAGCTTTTGATAGACAGCTCCCAGGAGAGACACGGAGCGGCATCATCTGAGGTGGAAGATGATGCCGCTTAGTGATGGGCATTTCGGCTCTTTTCAAAGATTCAGCTCCCAAATGGCTCTTTATTTAGCATCACTCAGAGCCTTCTATTTTAGCCCAATTTATCAATTGTGAATGTTTTGTGTATTGATAAGCAACTTTTTAATTCTTATTGTTCATTAAAAAATACACAGTTACTCTTATTTAACATTTTAATAAAACTTAATTGAACAATTGAACACAACCACAGCAAACAAATCAAATAACCTAAATAAAAGGGAAAATCTTAACATATACAGGCTAAATATGAGATGTCTCAGCTTGGATGGGCTGATGCGATTTCTCCTCTCTGTAATTATTTGTCCTGTTTTTGAGAAGACTCTCTCTGTCGCTTGGTGTACCTGGCCTGTACCACTACACTCGTTATCTTTAAAGCATGCGCTCCCTTTCCTTCTTTCATATAATGGTAATTACGGCAGAAGATTCGGCTCTCCCCGACGGGAGTCGGCTCTCGTTCGCTACAAAGAATCGGCTCTTAGAGCCGGCTCGTTCGTGATCGACACATCGCTAATACCCCTACGTGTCTCTCCTGGGAGCTCATCTTTAGAGGCGACCGTAGGTGAAATACTAATAACATTAATACTTAATATAAACAAAGCACGATGTATTGCACACCGCAACAACTTTCCAATATGCGCGCCACTGACGTCATTGTCTGTGCTTCCAAGTCAAAGAACAACTGTCCATCAAAAGCTCATTAGCCAATCAGAGTAGATCGCTGTTAAGCCCGCCCCCACGAGAGGTTTGTGCCAAAACAGCAAACGAAAATTTTCGAAGCGTAAGCGAAAGCTGTGGCAACGTATTCAGAATCCACGATTCGCGAAAACGATTCTTTGAAAATCATTAACAAAAAATGAAGCATATTTGAAGAGCATGTTAAATTCGTGCGACTGAGTTCATTTTTTCATTTTCATTGTGTTTTTCTTCTTTTGCATTGGCATATTTTTGATAGTTTCTTGGAAAGTTACGTTCAGTTTTATAAAGTTTAGTTCATTTTTATTGGCACAGAAATAATTCCATATACTAGCAAGAGGCGGCAGAATTCCATACTATGGAGGACAAAATCATTGTCGCTGTATGTGGAGGAGCTGTAGAAACATGAATGAAAAGGAAATAAATACTAGACTCATACCAGTCTTTTAGATATACACAAAATGAACTTTAACTCATGTCTAACCACCACAGAAGCCCCTCCCATGACGCGAATTTCCATGCGCGAATGAAGCAGGTAAACTCAAAATGTTCAAGCGTCCAACTACACACAAATAGGAGTCCCTGGATATTGGAACATGGGTGAAGTAGTCTACCTAGCCTCATAACCTAATTCATTAATGTGTCGTTCAAATACATAGCAAATATGGAAATTTTGGCTTGTCATGGAGCCTAAATATTTATAGCTTCTTACATTTCTTGTCTAAATATTGAAAAATTGAAAGGATTTGTTGTTGAGTTGAGGAAAGTAAAATAGACTATATTTACAGTGTTTATATTAATCTAATACTATGTATATAAATATATACACATTCAACCAGGATAACTGGAAAGTCCCAGCTTAATCCATTCTCTTTTTTTTGTGCAATACCCCTCTGGATTTGTGTTGCGTTTTTATTTATGTTTTAAGCAGAAGTCGTCCGTGAGGGGCTGTCACTTTAATTTTGTTTTGGTTTGACTGTTCACTGGTTCTTCCTTCTTCCCATAATCAATAAAATCAGAGCAACATCTGATTAATAACAATCAGATAATCCATAAATGAAAAGGTATCAAGAAAAGCGGAGTTTAAAAATATGAGTTTTATATTTTTACATGATGTGTGTAAATGATCAACGAGAGCGGTGGTGATTGAACTGAGATCACAATCTACATATTTAAATACAAAACGTCTTTGTGAAATGAATAAACACACTCACAGTGTACAGTGATATTAACAGGACGACTTTTATCTCCAGATTCAGACTCACACCAGTACACTCCAGTGTCAGATGGTATGTTGTAGCTGATTTTACATGTAGATCCTGTTTGTGATGCTCTGTTAGATAATGAACAATCTTTCAACTTATGAAGAATCATTCTGTCTCTGTATCTCTTCACTGTCCATCCAGTAGAGTTACTCTGGTCCTCACAGCTCAGAGAGAGCGAGTCAGATGCGAAGTGTTGAGTTCTGCTGGGACTGACCTTCAGAGAGACTGGAGGAGAAACACCTGAGAAGAAAATCATATCTACAGCTTAGAAATCAAGTCAAGATATGTTTTACTGATACAAAAAAAAAACAAATAAATAAATAAATAAATAAAATTTTAGAAGGATATACAGCTAATATCTTAAAACCCATGAGTCATCACTGAGTATTTCTGTTTGAAATGTTGTAATTATTTAAAAAATGGTTTTGCCTCAATATATTTGTTATTAAGCCATCAGCAGGCAAGCCACAGAAAGCTGTAACAACCAACAAAAACTCCACATTTATTAAATACTGTAGATCAGTTTATAGAGTTTTATTACACCTACTTATTCAATTATTCCCTTATGTAAGTTATGTTTTAGTAACAATTTCACCCATTTCATAACATTTCCATAATTTCCCCCTATTTTAAGGCTACTCTCGTAATAACGTAACTGCATTGCAATAGGTGTGTTTGACTTAAAGCGGCACCGCAAGAAATCAGCTGCCGCCTTACAAAACAATGCATTATGGTAAGATTATTTGTCCGACTTTGATCGGCGCTGCAGCCGCGTTTCGATCACATGTGCCATCAAAGTATCGTGAGAGCAAAACGAGAGCAGTCGCACAGGTCAGGCGCTGCAGTTGCTCAAAATCAACTGCAAAAGCCTTGATGACGACACACTTTGTTCTCATTGGTCAGATTATGTGACTGACGAGCACGATGTGTGCTGCCTGTTTTTTTTCTTAAAAAATCTCATGTATGTAATCAATGTTTATATGTAATATCTGATATTCAAAGAAAACATTAATGATGAAAATGAAGATTAGGCGATATAGTAAATATATATTCATATTGTATAAGAGTTAATGACGTTGATTCAGCACTACAGAAACCTATACACATATGTTTTTTGTTTTTAATTTAACAATTATTAAACAAACGACTTGGCAATGTCAAAATAACATCAGGTTACAATCTTCAAAACAGTTGCAAACAAATACAACAGAAAAGAAAAAAAAACGAGGGGCTAGGATTTTTCTTGTAAATTATAATACATCATTATAGAAAACAGATTTATTGCAATTTTCTTCATCATCATTTTAAGGGCTTTTGTATACAAAACAAACTCATTATGAAACGCATAAAAGGCTGGTTTCATTTTTAGGTATCTACATTTATGTATATAAAATTTATTAACCAAGACGGAAACCTATAAGTGTCCGACCTGACGGCCGTCTCTTAACTCCTCCCCCGACTGCAAGGGGCTGCTCTCGCCAGCCGGTGGCAGGCTAGTGTAGTGCATCTAGAAACACACCTAATGTTGTTACGGGAAAGGATGAAGCTGACTGCTTCACGTGATTGTCACGTGCCCCGCGGTGAAAAAATGTGAGGAAATGACAATTACCTGGTTGAACTCGAGGACGTCAAGCAGGTCAAACAGTTTGCGGTTCTTTTCACTGTCCTTCAGTTTGACGTAGTATTGCTGAAGGCCATGCAGGGTTAGCTTGGTCTCGTCATCAACAAACACCTCCATTGGCTGTGAGAAAATAACAAACCTTACAATTCAGAACACCATTCACAGTTTTTGAGGAAAGTAGTTACATCCACAGATAAAACTCCCCAAGCCTAATTAAAACTGCAAACAAAAAAAGAAAAAAGGAAGGATGACTCACGTCTTGCATGAATTTGCGGCAGACCGGTCTGATCTCTTTGCTTAATGTGGCGCTAAACATCATGCACTGCTTCTCGTGAGGGGTCAGTCTGAAAATATCCTGGACATCCCGTCTCATATCTAATATGCAACCACACACAATTACTCCTCTGACAAATGGGAAAACATTCAGCTCCCTAAACGTGCCCATACATGACAAAATTCAAACCCACCTAGCTGCTCCAGCATCTTGTCACATTCATCCAACACAAAGTGTTTTACATTTTTGAGGTTTAAGGTCTTGTTGCGAATGAGGGCAAGGATTCTTCCTGGTGTTCCCACTACAATGTGAGGGCAGCTCTTCTTCAGCACGTCCTCATCCTTCTTTATGGACAGACCACCGAAGAAGACAGCACACTTAACGTTGGACATGTACTTGGAGAAGCGCTCATACTCTTTACTGATCTGAAAGGCCAGTTCACGTGTGTGGCACATAACCAACACAGAAACCTGCACAGTAGAAAAATGACAAAAAATTACAATTTTGAAAAAAATTAAATAAAAGCGACTTGACTTGCAACTTTACCACAAGATCTCATAATAGTGTCCATCCATAGTGTCTACAACATTCTAGGTTTTACTGGTCAAAAGTTTTTGAGAGACTCCTTAAGTACCTTATGCTCTACAAGGTCATATTTAAAACAACTCTTTAACGAATTGAATACAATTGAAATGGTAACTTATTTGTGTAATGCAAAGATTATCAGCATCATTGCCACATGATCCTTCAGTAATCAATTCTGATTTTCTGCCATCTGTTATAATAAATGTTTGAGCTATTGTCAATGCTTAAAAGGTGTGTGAAATGATGATACAATTTCGTTTAAAAATGGTTTGGGTTATGATTATAAAAAATATATATATACATACACACTTTTCACAGAATGATTTCTAAAGGATCATATGATACTAAAGACTTGAGATATGGTTGCTTAAAATTCAGCTTTGTCATCACAGGAACAAATGACATGAAACATTTATAAATAAGTAAATAATAAAAAAGAAAAGCCTTGCAGACTTGTAATTTGGTTTAAAAAAAAAAAAGGGAGGTAAATCCATAATGTTTTTGAGTTCAAAATCTAGTTAATGAACACACACCTGCCCATCCACTGGCTCGATCTGTTGAAGGGTGGCAAGCACAAAGACGGCGGTTTTTCCCATACCAGACTTTGCCTGGCACAGGATGTCCATACCCAAGATGGCTTGAGGAATGCACTCATGCTGGACTGATGAAAGAGCATACATTTTACTACTAAACAATAAAATCATGTTAATACAATTACAATGAAACCAGAGACAGCATGAAAGTGATTCTGCATCTGGATTAATATATTAATGTTTGCAATTTAATACGGATTTAAATTTAAAAGAACAACTAGGCACTTGGACGTTCTGATGTAACTAAACATAACGGCTATTAATACTTGCAAAGCCATTTTAAAGAAATCTATACACTGCTGATCATATAATAGATCTGCTAATGCTAGATGCATCACATAAATCCTCACCCTCAGAAGGATGCTCAAAGCCACAGTCAACGATTGCGCGGAGCAGCTCTGGTTTCAGGAGGAAATCACGAAAGCCAGAGCTGTGAATGGAGACGTAGGAGCCTTTCACCTCCTTCTTGCCGGCTGGAACTGCACTGTCCACGGCGGTCTGCGGCTCCTCGTCTTCCTCGTAGTCCAACAGCTCATTATCAACATCGTTTTCGGCCATGGTAACTTTTGGGGACATGGAAACACAGATGTAAAAGACAGTTACGTTTATATCAATATATAAACATGTTCTTTCTACAATAACGTGACCATTTCATTTTGACCTTTATACTGAAGTTTATACACCTTCTGAACTTTGAATAAATAAGCTTTCATGCATGGTTTGTTAGTGTTTGAGAATATATGGCCGAGACGCAACGGTTTGAAAATCTGAAATCTGAGGTTGCAAAAAAACTAAATATTTATAAATAACACTTTTAAGTTGTATAAATTAAGGTATTAGAAACGTATATTACTAAATAACAGTTAATTTGATATTCATAACTTTACAAATTAAAATATCATGGTCTTTACTTAATATCCTAACGCTTTAGGCATAAAAGAGAAATCGACCATTTTGATCCCTGCATTATATTGATATTGCTACAATTACAAGCATGCTACTTAAGCCTGATTTTGTGTCACATATATAAGCAAATATGGAACCATTTTTATGCAAAATATATTGGGGTATATATTACACACACATATACACAAAGTGTCCAAAATGCTGCTAATCGTTTTGTAACAAAGCCTAAACAAATGAATGGAAATGAACGCAAACTCCAATAAATTACTCCTAAATCATCACTGAATCATTGCTCTTTTTCAAATATTGTTCGTAAATGCTAGATACATCTATAACACAAGTTACTATACATGTAAAACCAGATCCGATGTGGACCATTGACTAACATTACCAGTCAGACAATAGAGCCGCCATTCGCTGTGCCATCGAAACCGATATTCCGAGGTAAACTAGCGGCCAAAGCGATTTTTTTTAAGCTTCTACAATAAACATAGCTATAGAGTCTTGTGATAAACGTGAAAATGAGAATGAATACGAGGCTGTTTGGACGCAAACCGCTTTCGTTCTCGCATTTCGGATTTGAGCCTTTCAGGCTTCGCGGCTAACGTTAGACAAACGCGAGGTGTCTACGTTACAGCTGTATTATTTTTAAATAGTTATAGTTTACTACTAAAATGGCCTGTAAAATAAAGTTAAATCCGGAAGAGAGTACTTATAACTACCACACATGTAAAAAAACACAGTTATTAAAGGCATAACCAAAACTAATTACCTTTCGATGTTGGTACTGAACGTCGGCACTCGCGAATCGTGTAGTTAGGCCTTAAGTTTATAGCGCGCCCCGGAAATACAAACCGAGCTCTCCCATTGGTCGCATTCAACGTCAATAATGGAAGAGACGCAGCGCATGGTTGCGATTGGGTATAACAAATCCGCGTCGATGTTGTGCGCGGGTTCCATATCCAGTCACTAGCATTGCTTTATAGTGTCCACACGATGTCACTATATGCATTCTGGATTTAGACCTTCAGCGATAAATGTGTATAACGGTGCGAATATATATATATATATATATATATTTATATTCTCTTTCTCTCTCTCTCTTTTTATATATATATATATATACATATACATATATATACATATACATATATATATACATTTATAGGCTATATATTCAACAATAAAGTCAGTGTCAACAAAGCTTTATTGGCGCGATTGTCAATATTTGTAATTACCAAGAAATTAAATAACCCGTATTAAAATAAACAACACAGAAAACAAACAGGCAACTAAATATTAAAACTGATATTTCCAGCTGACACACTAGATAGAAATACATGCCTTAAAAAAAATCAGCTTGTAAAGTTGCTAGTGTTTTAATAATATTCCACACCACTGTATAGATTAAACAAAATAATAATAACTAAGTAAATACAATAATAAATGGTAGTGCCTCATCTAAATTATACAAATTCATGTACATGAACGAAAAAAGGATGTGACTGGGGGGATGCAGTATATAAATAAAAAATTATAATATACTTTAACTGATACATGAAAAAATATTACTTCAGAGCAATATACGCCTCTAAAATGTAAACTACATCTATTTACTTAACAAGCAGGAGACAGCAGGTCATTAATAAAGCTTAAAAAAAATTTACTGAATGTCAACAAGAATTGGCTTGTAGGTTTATAAATGTACTGTTTATAAAATATTATAGTAGTTATCATGAAGTAAAGAACAACGTGGTCCATCTTCATAAGATAAACCAGACAAAATGTTCTTAACAGTTACTCCAAACATCACCGCAGCATCACCTGCCCGCTACCCACTGTGGCTGAGGTTAAGAAAAATAATGGATTGGTGGAAAAGAGCTGTCAATCATGACCGTTCCTCTAGCTTATCCTCCAATTGGTCGAACGTTTGTCAATCACATAAGCTCCGCTGACGTTAGAACATTGCACTATGGTTAATTTTGAACGAGATCGTCAAATAATCAGAAAACAGAAAGCAATTATGAGTTGGTTTTCAGCGCTTATTTATTATAATCAGACAATTTGTGATTAATTATACCGGCATTTCTATTACATTAAAGACAAGGTAGTGGGCGGGCCTTGGGCGGGGATTTCTCTTGTAGGCGTCGACCGCTGCTCTCCTTGAGGAAGCTCACCCTGACGACTCATATTTTCCTCTAAATGAGCATCCACATCCAATATGTCCAATATGGTTCCGTATTCATTCCCCGGCTTACCGTAGTGGTCCAACGGCTTCGTACAGAAAAGGATTGCCGATAGCTGCCGGTTTTGTGACCGATCATCTTTAATATGGCAAGATCCCAGGAGCCGCTTGAGTAATGAGAGCGAAATTCAGGTGGGCATTGCTCTATGCATTTTCCATCAGTGACAGTGTGTGGTCGCTGAACCATTATGTGTGCACCCATCCGTTTGCGTACAACGTTTATTTTACCATGTTAATCGGGACGATATGTCAGAGAGGCAGTCTCGGACAAAGCGGGGAAATTCCAGCGCATCGCATCCATGCTCCCATCTCTCTGGACCAGCGGCTGCGATTTGCCTGCTTGCCCATCTGTTAGTTGCCATGGGCAAAATCATCATCCACACACACTTATTATTTTACACGGAAATAGATGTGATTATGACCTAATTTAAACCACCCAAAATACACCGCGCGTTTAAATGCGTTAAACACCACTGTGCTTTGAATTCAACGCAACCTTACTCCATTGCATAGGAGTGTCATAATCGAAACAACCATATCAACAAGCTCCTATCTGCAAAAAAAATTAATAAATAAAGCAAATGTAATATGTCGCCAATAATTGATCCGTAACACCTATAGAAAAACTGGCATCCCCTGGTGGTGCTTTTGCATGAGGGTTTGCTGAGTACACGATATAGGCTTTATTGTGTGGTAGTAGCCTATAGGAGTACGCGTCATACACATAGAAACAACAGCTATTACTAATTTAGGCCTTTTTGCTCTTCAAGCTTCTTGAAAGACCTGAATGGCCTGTCACGGCTTCGTGTTATTTTCATTGTCGCGATATTGAAGCTTAAACATGCAGCAGACTGTCATGGCTGTTATGCACATTTCATTTTATCATTTGTCACACTGCGTTTTGTTGATATTTTGGACCGACCAGGGGAAAATATGTCTCGGTGAGCTGTTATGGTCTTTTATTGTGGTTTGTCGTGAAACACAGTTTAAGAGATTAATTATGTGGCTCTTGCCTGTGTTTACTAATGATTAAGGGCAGTCTGATTACATGTTTTGGTAGGGAGGAGAGTTTGTTTGACTCTGTATTTAATGAATAGACTGAGCTTTTGCTACCAGCTAAGAAAAAAAAGTGCATGGATCCCAACACTTGTATTTATTCATTTTTCTAATTATTTACTTTTTGCCATGGACATGGTGATGCTTTGAAAATGATGTCATAGCAGTTAAAGATGGTGTTGAATCTGAACTTTATTGCTTAAAGGGATAGTTCACCCAAAAAATTAAATTAGGTCTTGGTTTGCACCCTCACATGTAATTCCAAACCCGTATGACTTTCTGTCTTCTGTAGAACATAAAAGAATATAAATTTGAAGAAAACTGGTGACCAAAGAGTTTCAGTTCATATTGAGTTCGATTATGTAAACAAAATATGGATGTCAAAGGGAACTGAAACCCTCTGGTGGCCATCATTCTTCAAAATATCATCTTTTATGTTCCACAAAAAAGAAAGTGATATCGCTAAATTGGGAATGACATAAGGCTGAGTAACTGATCACAACATTTTTATTTCTGGATGGTCTATATCCCTTAAACACTTTCATGTAGTCATGTAGTGATGTCATGCTTTGTTCCAGACATTAGCAAGGTCACAAAATCTGTGTGAGCAACATTTCTTAACCACTGTAACATCAGCCAAGCCTGATGAGATAAAAATGTACTGAAAAGGGCTCATCGCATTTATTCAAGAGTTTTGTAAACAACAGTTAATATTATAATTTTTTGTAAAAAACTGCTAAATGTCACTCTCTCACATACACACACAAAGCTTTTTGCACAATTGCTATTGGCTGTTTATAATTTCTATTCTAAAAAAAGTTGTCACATTAACCCCCGGTTTCACAGACTTAAAACTAGGCTTAAACCTAGTCCTAGACTAAAATATAAATCTGAGCTGTTTAATCTCAAATAAACTTGCACTGACTGATCTCAAAACTTGTCAGTGCCTTTGTTTTGTCTTAAAGGAGTCATACAAAGCCAATTTTCCACTAGGTTATATGATTCTTTAGGGTTAGTGGAAAGTTCTCAATGGAAAGTTTGTAAGGTTGTTTTAAAATTTGTCTAATATAGTGTAAAAACGCTAATTTTACCCTGTCAAAAACAGCTTTAGAAATCACTATGTTCTGTCTACTTGTCCTTTAAATTTTTACGAGCTCCGCTGACCCCGCCCCTCTTTTCCGAGGCACTCTCAGAGGATCTTATTTAGCCATAGTGAAACTTGCTAATTAGCACATTATTAGGGAAGGCGATTTGCAAAGATTCATTATAAGACATTATACTTACTGCTTCTGTAGGTGAGGCTGGATCATGAATGATTCGCGCAAACATAAATGCATTTCGGTTGATCAAGGGCGCTTTTCCCTTCAGAACCAAATGTAACGGTAATCCTCCACGTCTTTAGTCACTCAGATGTCGGGGGTAAATGACTACTGCTATGTTCATTAATACATTCAACAACTGATGATGGCTCACTTAGAGCGGGTCTGAGGTAAGACACCAGTTCAGTCTCTGTGACACGCTGCTGTCAATCAACTATTGTGTGAGTGGCCTCGGTGTGTCTGTCGGTCCACACAGACATGCATTTGACAATGGCTTGATTTCAAAAGAGGCAACTTATTTTTATTAAATCAAAAGAAAACTACTGGTTGGATCTTTATCATTGTTGGGTGGTTGTGTACACACACTCCCAACACACATTTACAGTACACAGTAATGCTTTTTTCAAAGGTGCGTTTATAAAAATTATTTAAATGTCCTAATTGAACTATGACCTATTCCTGGTTTAGGCTAAGCCCTGTCTGTGAAACCGGGCCTATAAATATGGTAGTTACAGCCCTGCTCTTCGTACACAATCTGACAGGTGTGAACATCTGAGAAAACTGTGATTTGCTGGAGGTTTCAGCGGAACATTTTCTGTACTGTTTTGCCATAAGGCTAGTGTGGTAGATATTACAGTGTATAAAAATAAGCTTATCTGGAGATTACCTGGAAATGCATATGACCTCTCCAGGTTTAAGTATTGGTTGGCTGTGTGTTGGTAGTTGTCTTTACTGCACCATTCTATGGAGAAAAAAAAGTGCCTTTCTCTTTTGGCAGCAAATTGAAAATCTGTGTATTTTGAGGCAATAGAAGGTAATATATATATTATTTTTATATCTGTATTTTTGCCTTTCCGCTGGTGTCTTGCGGCTGTAGAGTAATTAGTGTCATGTCATTTATAGCTTGGGTGACTGGCGCACAGTGTTCCTGAATTTGCCGGCCATGAGCAAAGACTCATACTTCCATGGAGTTCTGCGCTATTTAGGAAATGTGGAAATATATACAGATTTCTTTATGTCACTTTAAACTAGTAAAATTTCCAATTGTACACATAAACAGTAGGCATTGTTTTTGTTCTAAAGGCAGCACTTTAGTCTTTTTTAATGACGTCAAACTAACCATGTTTCACGGGTGTGGCAGATTGGTCATGTGAACTGTGAATGTTTAACTGCTAGGGTTGCCGTTGTGTTTTCGTCTTGACAAACAAGCCGTTATGTAGTTCATATGCCCAAGAGAGCTGGAGAGAAAGCCATTATCTGTCCTCTGCAACCTCTTTTACTCACTGTATCTCTCTTTTCTTCTTCTGAATCAGTGTTTAAGTGTTCTGGCATTGTCACACTTTCTCTTGGTTTATAGCTTCTGGCTAACTCCACGTCATCATATTAAACAGCACAAGAATCTGAAGGCTGGGCTTACCCCGCATGTGTTTTGAACATTTTGTGTATGTCCAAAAGAGAAATTATGACTTTGCTCCAGAGCAGCTGTGGCTCCTCAGCTATGACAGTCATAACGGACCTGTACTTACGTTTTCCTGTTTCCTTCTGAGTCTCTGCTTGGCTGCTGCCGTTTGTTGGGTTTTACTTAGTCATACTAATTTAAATTCACTGCAGCTGCTCTTAGTTCACAGCAGATGTCTTATTCTTTTTCTGCCTCCTAAATTGTTTATTAACCTCATTTTATTTTCTATGTCATAGCCTAATGTTGTTTTCTGTTACTTTGATGGCTGTGGTTGTCTTCATTGTTCATGTTTTATCTCCCCAGCACCCACTGAGATTCTAAAGTCCATTTGTCGTTTCAATTACTTTGCTAATTGCCTTCATAACACTGAAACAAATACAAACCCTTAACCCTCACCTTAAAGGTATGGTTCACCCAATAGCTTAATTTACTCAAACTTGATAGCCACTGATGTCCATAGTATTTTTTTTCCCATACGTTAAAGTCAATGGCTACCATCATATAAAAGAAGAAAGAAATCAATACAGGTTTGGAACAACTTAAGTGTGAGTAAATGATGACAGAATTTCCATTTTTGGGTGAACTAGCTCTTCAACCGTGCATCACTATGCTAAATCCGTGAAGTATTAACGATAGGTGACTGTGTGTTGATTTGACCAGCGAAATAGATTGTGGGTTGTTTTTTTTGCTAAACTAGTTCCAAATCATGCTTGTATTTTTTTTTATAAGCATTTATTCATATAGCAAACCTACAAATTAGGAACTTTGTATTTTATTAATTTACTGTATTGTAAAAAACAGTATATTTACTTATCATAGCCATTTGTATTAATTTGCAAATTTCTACATTGCTTGCAATTAAGCTAACGAAGAAGTCATCCTTATAAAGTGCTATAAATTAATTTTCTATGATAATTTTTGAGGTTTCGGGTTCAGAACATTATAGTTGTTTTTCTTAGTACACTTTAGCTATATTTTCTCAAAATATCCTGGGAGTGATTCTTTATCACACTCTATGAATACATGTACTCTATGCATATGTTTACTAATTTTGTGGACCGATGTGCCAAACTAACCCTCATGATCTTTTTGGTTATACCTGGTAAGCCAGTAGTTATGTTTATGTAATCCTGTCCCTCCTTGTTTGCTCAAAGCCCTTAACGCAATGAAAGAAACATTTGTGCAACAGAGAGCAGACATGTAATGCAATTCTTCCTCCAATTATTTTAGTGATCAATCTTTTTATGCTTAGATTAACTGATCATATTGATGACCATATTTAAGATACTTGATTTTTCCCCCTAAATTACCATGTGAGTGAGTCATTGGCTGTCTTTGTGAAAGGCAGTTATGGTGAAGAGGGTGTGTTCTTGTGCGTCTCTACGAGCTCAATGTTTGTGGAATGTCACACAGGGCAGCGGAGCTCCATGATGAAGCTAAAGCTATTGTGTGATGTTTGAGTCATACAGAGCAAGTGTTCCACGCCTATGATGCATGTCGCGGTTTGTTCTAAGCTCTTTGTTTAGAGCTGTGTGTATGTGTATTTAGGTGTGTTTTTGAGTTACTGATCATCTTAACTTTAAGTTGACAGAATATTTTAATTTCCACTTTTTTGACGTGTGAAAGTGTTCATAAACTAAAAAAACTAAATCGAAAATCTTGTTATATAAATCAGGGTTTCTACCGAGTCTTAAAAAGTCTAAACAGTTTTTTAGGCCTTAAGATCTTAAATTCACTGTTCTACATCTTATTTTTCCGATGTCCATGTAAAGCTCCTTTTAATTCTATTTCTGTTTTGCTTGGTTGATTCCGTGGCGTTGTAGTTTTTTGTTTCACTAGTCCAAATATAATTCACTGTATTACGACTACAAATAAGACCAACATGCAACAGCCAATCAGCTTTCTCTCATTGGCGCGAGTCTCTCTTGGATTGTATGTTACCACAGACGTAAAACTGAGTTTACATTTTAACTTTGGGGAAGTGCAGGTTTAGCAATTGACTTGAAAAAAATAAGGATTGGTTAAGGCCAGTTGCTAACAATACATTTGAAGCATAATGTTTATTATGCAAGAAAGCGATTAAAGCTCTAGCATCTCATGCAAAAAGTCAGAAACATCCACGTGGTGACTAGACACCAATCCTAGAGTGCGAATGAGGAAAATGGTGTATTGTTTCAGACGATGTTTCCGGACTCTGACATCGCGGGTGCGGGTGTCTTACATTGTGCGTTTTGGACTAGCGGATTTAATCAAGAGAGACCTAATTTGGAAAGTGAGCAGGTCGTTTGTGCTGATGTTTGACGGAAGACCCACCTCCAAAATGAAGCAACTGGACTTTCACGTACATTTTGGGGAAAACGGGCAGGTGCAGTCAAGATACCTAGGATCCCAGTTCATAGGGCATGCTAAACCCGAGGACGTAATAAAGCATGTGAAAGTAAGTAAATGTTTTATTTCTCTTTTATTAAGTGGATTGTTATTCGTGTTTCGTATAGTATCATTAACAGTATGAAAGAAGAAAGTTTGAGCAGATCTGTGGATTAAAGGAAAAGACCTATCTGCCAAGGGTTGGATATTTGGATAGTATTAGGACAATAGTGTTGTTACATGGTTCAATGGGCATAGTAAAAAAGTATGGACAGTATAGTATAATGCATGCTTACTCATTTCTATGTTAATTTTAAACAATAACAGAAATAAAAGAAGATTTCTAAGTGAATATGAATTTAAGTGCTACATCTTTCTTTATTTTTCTCAGGAGTGTGTGAATACCCTTGACCTAAGAAAACTGGTGTCCATTTCAATGAAGGGCCCAATTTTAAATGTTTTGATCTCTTCCAACTAGAGCTCGCAGAAAGGTATGGAGGTTCTCAGCTTGCTGCTGTGGAAAGCTGTAGAGTACACACATTACATAATGCAGTCAAAAGTGGCTTTTCAATATGGCAAGAGGAAAAACTACTAAGAGCCACACACACATTATTCCATAAGGGAGAAGAGCTGAGATTAATGTAGCACCCCCACACACACGTGCGTGCATACACACTACAGACCTGTGCTCAGCTGTTTGTATGCATCTAATCGGTTTACAGCACTGTTGCAATAAATGTATAGAATTCTGCATTTTCTTTTCTGTGTTTTTGATGCTGTGATATAGTTCTTAAAATTAATTCATATTGGTCTTATAAAGTCTTAAATTTGACATCATGAAACCTGCAGAAACCCTGATAAATGGTTACTGTACTATAAAGACATCCTGTAAGTTTTAGAACTCCACAGAAGATGATCAACGCCTGCCTCTACAGTGCTGCCTGTTTAGCCCCGCCCACCAATTCGCAAATGTAGTATTTATGAGAGTGGCGAACATGCATGATAATGCGGAAACCAAAACGATAAACGGCTAAGGATGCTTTGCAGTGCAAGCTGTGGTGGAAAAAACAGTCTTCCTTCTGATTCCAGCGTTGTAAGGAGTGGATGAACTTTATATTTAATAAAGTGACAAGCCACTTCCTGGGAACCCATTCTGCTCAAATAGCTAGAACCTGGTTATTTTAAGCAATTTAGAAAACCCTGGCAGAATGTGTCCCTGGGAGGTGACATGGTCACCTTATTTTTAATGAAGATCCAAGCCTTGGTAGTGAGAACTTGGTTCACTTCATTTTACTGTGGATTTGTTTACAAACGAGGCGCAATTTAATGTAGAATAAAATGTGTGTTTTAATTGCTTATCTGTTAAACAGATTGTATTATATGAGTATTTCTACATGTTTAACCTAAATCACAGCAGCGTTTATTTTAAAATACTGATGTTTTTTAATGTAAAAATCTTAACAGCTATTAAGTGGACCTCACAAAACAGTACAAAATAAAAACAGAGGATGCTCTTGACACTCATGACATCACATGATTTGTGGATAGTACTCTTAATTATCTAAGTAAATTAATCATGGGTGTTAAATGTGTTTCTGTTTGGCATTGGAAACAGAATACTGTTGTTTGTCGTTACGCTGCAGCCACACTAATAGGTGTCAGTATTTCAGGGCTGAAATAAAATTTATATTTATAGAAATTCAATACAGTTCATTGGATCACTTCACTTGAATGCTCCCCATTGATCAAAAACTTTCAAAGTAACACAGTGAAATATTACGAAACATTAACAGTTCAAGTCTTGCCTATTTTCAAATATTTTAAAAATCAAATTTATTCCTGTGATAAAAGCTGCATTTTCAGAATTCAAATAATATTTGTTTTGCTGCTTAATGTTTTTGTGAAAATCAAAATATGGTTTTTCAAGATTCTACAAAAAATGAAAAAAAAAATAGCACTTAGCCTACTTTAAACATGCTTTTGTAGAACAGTCTTGTAATCGATGTAATCCATCCTTGAATAACTATATTAATTTATTTAAACTGCGAACGCAGCCTTTGAAGGTATGAAGTAATGCAAATGTTTCCCAGCCACCAGATAGGTAAGAAGCAATGTTTGCATGGTGTTAAAGGTAGTCAATGAAGAATGTAGGTAACGGTACAGACAGCGAGATTGAGGTTTGGAGGTTTGGGTTAGAATGCATGTGGGGGAAGGGTGTGTGATTGACACTGTGCTAAGAGCTACAATAACCACACTTATGCTGCTCATCAGGAGAAGAAAGAGACAGATGCAGCAAACACAGTGCTGTTGTTGTATTCAACGACTACATGCACGCACAGACAGCCGCACAGTTTTTCTGTGCCATTACCAAGACTATAAGGCCTTTGCATTTCTCGTATTGCTTCTACATCCGGTGTCCATTTATTTTAAACTTTCTGAATTTCTATGCTTTTAGTTGCTTCATTTGATTTACAGTGACAGAGAATCAAGAGAATCAGAGAATTCAAACCATGAAATCTCAGGTTCTCATAGCAGTCACTTCGAATAAGCGAGGTCGCTGTAGCTTGCTGTAGATCTGCATTGTGGTTGTGCTACACCGAGCCTGCATTTTACTCTTTGGTTTTTGCGACACTGCTGGCAACAAAATGAAATGCAACCATAAAGACGCAAATCTTCTTCATCAAAAACCCCAAACACATCAGATTTAAAATGAAAATTAATCACAATATATAAAATACACACAAAGAAATCATAATAGTGATGATGGCAGTGTTCTATTGTGATGTGGATGAAGACCTTGCATCAACAGTTTTTTTTTTTAAAGGTAATTTCCAAAGCACTTTTTTTACTGTCTCTCCATTCCCGCTGCCTACACCGAGATTACTGCCATGTCCAGGACTGCTTTTGTGTTTGGTTGTGGCTGCACTGCGTCGACTGACCGGAGATGAGAGTGTGTTTGTGTGTGTGTGTGTGTGTGTTTCTTGGTCAGGGGGGATTGGATTCATGCGCTTGTTAATGGTTCTTTTGATTGGACTGCTCCTCTAATATGAATGCTGCCATTGTCCACAGTGTGTGTTTACTTTGTTTAAAAAGGTTTCATCTTGTACTTTATTTTTAGCTGTATGTTGTCTTTGTGTTTCTATTGTATGCTCCCTTGTCACAGAATAAGTAGTTTAATGTGTGCACGTGTAAGAGGTAGGGTTGTAAAATTCCAGGAATTTTCTAAACTGGAAAATTTCCATGGGAATTACAGGGAATATATGGGAGCTAATGGGAATTAACTGGAAGTGAGCAAAATTGCAGGAACTAGGAATTTAAATGTCGCTGACAAAAAAACTCTTGCAGTATAATCTTGGTTAAAACTACTAGATTTTATGCAATTTCAGTTTAACTTCTAGACTAAAAATTGCTCAATCACATGCACACAGCATACTGCAGGGTAATTAATACAATAAAACATAAATGTGTATGCAGCAGCAAGCCAGCGAATCATTATATTTAGTTAGCGCTATTTTATTGATAATGTATGAGGGATGTGCTTGTTCGCTTTAGCTAGTTGTGCTAGCCACTGTACTGGTAATTTTAATGTTTTAAACCTTTGCAAATCATTTGCTCGTCAAGCATTCATTGATTTAATTAAAAATATAGAGCAAAACAGTTATATAAAATTTAAAATAATGGTTTTATGTTGTGATCTTTTTTTTCTTGATGTAAAAAAGGGGTGTGGCCCTTTGTAAATGCTATGGGTATAGCTTCCGGTCTCATCTGCGTCCAGCTATTTTTAGCTGTGCAAAACAGCTTTTTTTGCTGCGTCATACTGAAAATTGGTGGGTCTATTATTTTACTGTTGTCTTAATTATAAACACTCGGGTTTGTAGTGCAGACAATTTTACCAATGTTGTTCTTCTCATTAGTTTCTTATAGCGTATAATATACAGGAAGCCACACTCATAGACTAAATTAAAAGGTGCATATTTTAATATATGTATTTCTGTTGAGTTTTGAACATCACTACTCCAATCTTCAGCGTCACATGATTCCTATTTATTAACAATGATGAAACTAGACCCCAAATTACAAATTAATTCCCCTAAAATAAATCCTGTAAATTCCCATAAATTCCTGGAAAGTTTCAAATTTTGAGTGTCTGTTTATTTCAGTATAAGAATTTTGCCTCAGTAAACACATAATTACTTCTTATAAAGGTAGTTGTTAAGTTATTAGGTAGAATTAGGAAAGTATGGTCATGCAGAACATGTGTAATATGTTAATAATAGGCCTGCTAATAAGCACCTAGTTAGTGTTACCAGGAATGGTGTCACCCCCAAGATTGCATTGGGGTTGTGGTTTTCGTATGTTTCGAAGCATATTTATACATTTTTGTCTATGTATTTACACTGCTGTCACATCTTTAAATGTGTATCAGTACACGTGGAGATTCAAACATCATTCGCTGTGCTATGTACCTGTAGTCTACTGCGCCATCTAGTGGTTTGGATGTGAGCTTGCAGAACTACACAAGGATCCAGACACATCACTCCAAATGTGTATTCTGCATTGTTAGATTTGAGATTCCAAAATGCAGACCAAAGGTGGTGAGTATGGTTCTTTTCTGGGGGGTTTTTTCTTCTTGTTTTTTTTTAGCCAAGAACCATAACACCACAAGCATTTTCTAAAGACTTCCCATTGAATATTCTGTTCAAAATAGCGAGGAATTGGTTTGATATGAATGCTATTGAGAATTTCAAAAATCAGTGTAAGAATCATTGTATTTTCATAGGTTTGGCAGCTTAGTGACATAATTTTAAAAGTTAAATTACTCCTAAAAAATGGAAGGAACTACACATTAAATGAATAAGTGACAGTAAAGACATTTTTAATGTTACCCAAAAATTCAATTTTCAATTTTTTTTTCTGTATTCTGAAAAAAATGTGTCCACAAAACCTATTAAGCTGTTTTCTAAAGTAATTTTCTTGATACACAGAAGACAAGTAGTAAAGATAAATCAGCTTTGCCATCACAGAAATAATTAACATTTTAAAAGACATTTTAAATTGTACTAATATTTCACAAATTAAAAGTTTTACTGTGTTTTACCTTCCTGAAAATAACATTTTTAAACCTTAGAAACCCCAGACTTTTAAACGGTTTAAAGTTTTTTTAAGCACTTAGTAGATTAACAATATACCAAAAGCTCAGTATTTATTCAGCATTTAAGCATTTTCTGCTATTCCGGTAGTTTCTGTATAACCGTCGCAGCATTATTGTATTTTTGTTCTCTGTCAGTCTGTTATTCTGTTATGGTCTGTTATTTTCAGATAACCATGTCACGTAAAAACAAAATGAGCTTTGGTTTTTTTCACCTGTCTAGTTGGCGGTTCTTGGCCAGAAAAAGTTTCAGTGCAGACCAGACCTGTTACTAATTAGTCAGATTTCTGACTATGTGAAACTACAGAAACAGAGTTTATTTCTGTTCCAAACCCAAACAGGGTTTAACAAGCTTTGAGAAAACACCGCATTTGTCTGTCTTGAGTAATTTAGTATTTTGTGTGTGAACGCATGAGTGTTTGTCTGTTTCTTTGTCATCCGCCCATTACTCTATACTCTAAATAAAATGCACATTCCATCTCTCTTTTTAATGGCTTAGGTTGTGGCTTTGCTGCTCCGTTTGTGTCTGTGGTTTGTTGTAGGATGCACAGATAGCTTCTAGTTGTAATGCAGTGAAAAAACACTTACACAGAATCAAATTTGCTGTATAGTCATTTTTCTTCTTGGTTGAATTTAAACCGCTTCACAGGTTTGTTTGGGTTTTTTTTTGCACATCATCCCCCATAGACTAAGATACACTACACAACTTTTGACCAGATTTTGTAAATAGTCTGGACGCATCTGTGCTAGATACCAAAGCTAATCAAAGATTAATCAGAACAAGACAGAAACTGGGATATGGCTTAGTGTGATTATTAGATGGCATTTTTAGGGCTGTTAATTATAATTATAAAATTTTCTATATTTGGATAATTAATCATTTGTAAATTTATGAATACTTTTCTGATTAATTGATTGATCTATTATTTAACTTGCCAATAAACAATAACCATAACTTCATCCCAATAGCAGCTAATGGCAATTATAATTCGAAATGGACTTGCGTTATCGATTCTTATTTTTCATTTAAAGTACATGTTATTTTTACTTATTCAAGTAACACTTGCTGGATCCTCCAATTCTTTTTGTTCAATTAATTATGAAATGCATCAATACATAATCTCACTTCCCTTATTTCAACAGATTAACCCAGTCCTGATATTCACGTCTTCAAGGAGGCCTGTTTACATCCACGGCACCAGGAATCCTGTAGTATCCTTCCAAGTCTCCACGTCCCTGCTTGACTGTTTCTGTCCTGGGTTCCTTCGTCATGTCAAGCCCTAGCAGCAGCCCAGAGAGAGAGGGAGGGATGGCAGGTTCTGTTCAGCTGGAGGACCTCAACTCGCCTCCTGGACTGGAGACTGACCCTCCTTTAGCTGGAAGCCCAGTGCTCAGTCCTGATTCCAGCTCCCATGATGCTGCACTCTCTGCCCCGGCGGCCTCCCCCGCTGACTCAGAGAACCTCAGTCCAGATGAGCTCGAGCTCCTGGCTAAACTGGAGGAACAGAACAGGTAAAACAAGTGGAAAAACAGTCTGCAGATATTATTTTGGAAGTCAGAGCCCAAAACTGTTTTGTTGCCATCATTCTTCAAAACACATTCTTACAAAATACATCCACATCAAACAGGAGACATTTCAGCTCCACTTTCGTGATCTTCAATTGCATGCACAAAGGTGCTGATATACTGTAGCCTGTATCCTGAAATACACTACATGCTGTGGTCAGTTACACTCACGACCAAAATTGTTGGCATCCCTGACATATTGTATTAACACATGTTTTGCTATGCGCATGTTTATTCCCTTTGTGTGTTTTGAAACAAAACAAAAAAAGGAAACTAAACTCCAAAAATGGGCTGGACAAAATTATTGGCACCCTTAACTTAATATTTGGCAAACTGTAGTCTTGCTTTTTAATGTCTCTGTTTCAGCAGTGGGGTCCTCCTGGGTGTCCTACCATGGTGTTTCATTTCATTTAAATGTTAAATAGTTTGCACTGTCACTGATGCTCCCTGAGCTTGCAGGACAACTTGAATTTCTTTGTAACTTGTTTGGGGCTGCTTATCCACCATCCGGACTATCCTGCGTTGCAACCTTTTATCAATTTTCTCTTTTATCCACGCACAGGGAGATTATCTACAGTGCCATGGGTTGCACACTTCTTGATAATGTTGTGCACGGTGGACAAAGGCAAATCTAGATCTCTGAAGAAGGATTTATAACCTTTAAGATTGTTGATATTTTTCCAGAATTTTGGTAGACAGCTCTCTTCTCTTCTTTCTGTTGTCAATGCTTAGTGAGGCACACACAGACACACAATGCAAGGACTAAGTGAACTTCTTTGCATTTTATCTTCTTTCAGGTGTGATTTTTATATTACCCACTCCTGTTACTTGCCCAGGGTGAGTTTAAAGAAGCATCACATGCTTGGAACAATCTTATTGATCCACAATTTTGAAAGGGTGCTAATAATTTTGTCCAGCCTGTTTTTGAAGTTATGTGTGACATTATGTCAAATTAGCTTTTTTCCCACTTTTTTTTTGTTTTGTTCCAATACACACAAACAAAGGGAATAAACATGTGTATAGCAAAAAATGTGTTAATACAATACTTATTTGTGAGAAATACTTGATTTTCTGGAAAAACTTAAGGGGTGCCAACAATTTTGGCCATGACTGTTAGTCATAAAATTAAAGCTGCCTTAAAACTGTGCATGCATGTGGATTTTGCAGAGAAATCAGTATATGTATAATAATTTTAATCATAATGTCATCACTCAATCTTCATCTTTGGTGATCTCTGGTGTCTGCTGCCACAAAACAACAAACAATGGACAGACTCACCATACATTTTTTATTCTTTTATTACTTATAGTAATCTATTTTACTTGTATATATGTCATAGTTTGTTGCCAAATCTGATGTATTGTTTCTCGGGTTAAACTTTGATCTGGTCTCAGTGGTTAACAGCTCATTTAAAATGTAGAATGACAAACATTTTTTGTTGTTTTTTGTTTTGTTGCACAGAGACATGCACATACTCAACATCCCTCTGAACGTAGCAACGCCTCAACAAAAGGAACACTATGTGTGCTTGAGACCGAAAGCTACGTGTGTGGTTTATCATTTGACCTATGAGAGCAAAATTTATAGAAGTTAAGCTTCTCTTCCTGTAACAGCTGATATGTAACAAGCTTTCACTATTTATCGGTTGTGCTGGTTATCTGGCAACAGCAATAGCAACGGTTACCATGCTGAATGTAGAACTTTAGTGGGACATTTAAAAGGACCGCCGCTGCACTCGTTGAAATAAGTTAAAACGTTATCTGTGCTCCTGTCAGACAAAAGCCAAGATTCCTTGGGATTTCACAAAGCATTAATAAACTGATGTAGTCTGGCTAAAATACAGTATTTTGAATTCAGGCGGTGGTGGAGTCACAGGCGTGTATAAAGATGTGTTTGTACTGTGTTTTAGTGGTCTCTGTCAAGGCAACCATTACTTGCTATTACTCATACTTGACTCGAACTTTGTGTTCCACGCAATGCTGTGGACATGAAATTTGACATACTTAAGAAACGATCAGTCTCACTTTCATATGCATTTGCCTTCTGGATGAGAACATTAAAAAAAATTATCTAAAGGGCACATGTACCACTGATTTGTGAAATTTGGCAGAACCCACTGATTTCAATAGCACATGCACAATAAAAATGTAATAAATGTGAGTTTAGCATTTAGACAAGTTCTCTCGACTAAAGTAAATTCAGTTAATTCAGTGAATAAATTTACTTTCTTACATCAGCTGTCACTAATCAATTTGAAGTGTCCTTGCTAAATAAAACTATTCATTTCTTTGAAAACAATCTTACAGACCCTGAACTTTTGAAAAATAGTGTAAGTTTAACCTCCCTTACAGAACTTGAACCCACTTCCTTTTGGGTAACAGCCTAGATCTTTAACCACTAGGCTGCACTAGCATTTCTATGCCCTGATTTCAGTGTGTTTTGTTGCATTCAGGTTGCTAGAAGCTGATTCCAAATCCATGCGCTCAATGAGTGGATCTCGGAGGAATAGTGGCTCATCTCTGGTGTCCAGCTCATCTGCATCTTCTAACCTGTCCCATTTGGAAGAAGACACATGGATCCTCTGGGGACGGATTGTTAATGAGTGGGATGAGTGGAGACGAAAGAAAGACAAACTTCTGAAGGTGACTGATTGATCCTTTTTCATTCAGAATCTGAATGTCAATGTGTTAACCCACATCATAGACACTAGACGAAAGGATCTGAAACGTGTACATTCATCTCTTATTTTCTCTCTGTCTGCAGGAGCTAATAAGGAAAGGCATTCCTCATCATTTCCGAGCAATTGTATGGCAGTTATTATGTAACGCCACTGACATGCCAGTAAAGAATCAGTACTCTGAACTCTTAAAGATGTCTTCACCCTGTGAAAAACTCATACGCAGAGATATTGCCCGCACATATCCAGAGCACGACTTCTTCAAAGGCCAGGACAGCCTGGGACAGGAAGTTTTGTTTAATGTCATGAAGGTGAGACAGACAGAAATTGGTGCTGAAAGAAAGATCATAAGTATGGTAGCACAAATGAGCATTTACAAAAAGTAATTTTCATGCTGATAAAAAAAAAAAAATGAATGGTTCACCAAGTTCATTCAAAATGTGCATTAAGAAATTAAATGCTGCTGTATATTGCTCAAAGATGAACCGTTCTGCTATGTCTTTATATTTTGATTGGCAAAAATGGACAACATTGTGTCTAAAATAACACAATATTAACTTCTTTCTTACTGAACTGTTGTATAAGATCAGTATCACATTTGCAACCTATTGCTCATGTGACATTTCTTAACTATATGATGAACTATATATGACTCAAAAGGGAAATCTTGCCCCATATTTAGAATTTAGGGACCTTCTAATGAAGTTGTTTAGGCTCCATCACACAGTGAGATGTTTCCCTGCATCATATTCAGCATTAATAATTTTTAACGCATTATTTTTTACTGTAAATAATGAATCAAATTAAAAACTTAAATTACCAGCCCCCATAAATATATGTATATATATATATATATATATATATATACTTATACTGTAATTTTAATAGATGTTTCTTGATCTCACAGGCATATTCTCTTGTGGATCGTGAGGTTGGTTATTGTCAGGGCAGTGCCTTCATCGTAGGATTGCTACTTATGCAGGTTTGTTTCTGCGTTTTTCTTGTTGTAATGAACTGTGGGCCTAACTTTTCATACATTAAATATGTCATTCATTGTCTGTTTGTAGATGCCGGAGGAGGAGGCCTTCTGTGTGTTTGTCAGACTAATGCAGGAGTACAGGCTTAGAGAGCTGTTTAAACCCAGCATGGCTGAGCTGGGTCTGTGCATTTACCAGTTTGAACACTTGCTACAGGTAAGCAGGAGTACTTTATAGAATACAGGTTACTAAAGATGCGCATATAACGTTGGAGCGTTCAAAAAAAAAAGGCATTATAGACTGCCTGTTTGAGAATGTGCTTTATAGAGTTTACAGTGAAAAATGCAATAAAGTATAATGTGATCACTAAGACTGCATTTATTTGATTAAAAAAACTGTAATATTGCAAAATATTATTACAATTTAAAACGTGTTTGCTACTTTAGTATATTTTAAATGGAATTTATATCCATGAAGGCAAAGCTGAATGTTTAGCATCATTACTTCAGTCTTCAGTGTCAAACGGTTCTTTAGAAATCATTCTAATATGAACATTTATTATTAGTATGAATATTGAATAGTTGTGCTGCTTAATTTTTTTTTTGTCGAAACAGTGATCAGTTTGTACTGTGTCTGATATGTGGGCCAAAATATGACTTAAGAGACAAAAACATTATTTAAGGCTTTTTTATTGTTGTGATTTTTCCAATGATTGGACACAGAGGTGGTTTATCAGATGCTACAGGTAAATAACGAGGAGAATAACAACGTGCAGTAAACGTTAGTACTGTTTGCACTACAAACCAGTGCGTTCATAGTTAATATAACACATTAAAATACATGGCATACATTTTCAATATTAAGCAGCAAAACAAACTGTTTTATACAGCTAAAAATAGCTGGATGTGCATGAAACCGGAAGCTATACCCATAATTTACAAATGGCGGAGGACATTTTTATGATAGAAAGCACTGGTCTCAAATTCCTGGGGGGCCAGAGCTCTGCACAATTTCTAATCAAACACACCTAATCCAGCTAATCAAGCTCTTCAGGATTATTAGAAAGCAGGTGTGACTTGGAGATGGTTGGTGCTAAACTCTGCAGAGCTGTGGTGAGCTGTGTGAGTTTGAGACACCTGTCTTGTACATTTAATTTATGCAATACCATGTTTTGCCACAAGGAGGCAACAAATTTACTGCACATAGAAAGTCAATAGGCAATACATTTGCTTCTTCTCATTTTTATCTAATGTCTGCATATTTTTTTTACTGGTATGTTTTTATCTCTGTGTTTAGGAGCAGTTGCCAGAGTTGAATGTTCATTTCCGGTCTCAGAGTTTCCATACGTCTATGTATGCCTCGTCCTGGTTTCTTACACTCTTCCTCACCTTCCTGCCCCTGCCAATTGCTACACGTATCTTTGACATCTTTATGTATGAGGTACGGACACAAGAGCTTTTGTGTGTGTTTGCATGTTGCTGACTTGAATGTATAATCTTGTGCAAACATTTTTAGGAAGCAAAATATGATAAACTCAAAAGAACAAATGGTTGTTTTTATCAACCTGAATGTGCAAAGAACATATTTTAGTGTACTACAGTGAAAAAGTAAAATGTTGAGGTATGTGTGAGGCTAAAGCAAAAGGATGGAAAGTCCCCACCATTATTTTTTAAGCACTATCAAGTTCAGAATTTGTGTGTGCTGTATGTGTTGCATGCAGGTTTTCAGTTTTTTTTTTCAAAGGTGTGAATGCATCTAGGGGTTGTAAGAACTTATTTGAGAAATGAATATACTAGGGTGTGAGAATTTGTTTATTTGTTAGTCTGTGATTATATGAATACTGTGTATTATATCCTTAGGGTTTGGAGATCATATTCCGAGTTGGAATAGCGATATTGCAGTACAACCAGACAGA
The DNA here is from genome assembly GCA_032353835.1 of Enteromius viviparus. Taxonomy (NCBI): domain Eukaryota; kingdom Metazoa; phylum Chordata; class Actinopteri; order Cypriniformes; family Cyprinidae; genus Enteromius; species Enteromius viviparus. The sequence continues at coordinate 639,222 of JAUCNO010001536.1, read as the reverse complement.
CCTCATACAGCTAGACATGGAGGGAATGTCACAGGTTAGAGGAAAATCATATCTGCTATGTACATCATTATGTTACATGTGCAACAGCATAAACAACACTTGATGTTTGTGTAACAATCTCACCACAGCACTTTCAGAAGGTGATTCCACATCAGTTTGATAGCTCCCCTGATAAGCTGGTCCTACGGGCTTATCAAGTCAAATACAACCCTAAAAGAATGAAAAAGTGAGTGATCTGAAAGTTGAAATAAGTCATCTTTGAGTAAAAAGAACAGAGAGATTCACAATAATTAAAAGAAAGTTTAGTGCTTCTCTAGATTCAGTTGTTGTCCTTTCATCCACAGGTTAGAAAAGGAATATACCACTATTAAGAACAAAGAGATGGAGGAACAGATTGAAATTAAGGTCTGTATATGCGTGTTTAGATATAATGCCACATATATTGCTTAAACCTAGGGCTGCCCTTAACTAAAGATTTTTCTGGTTGTTTTTTTGAAGTGTTAGTCGACTAATCACACCTCCATCTGTCCTGCAGTGAGCGCTACTCTTCAGCTTCTATGCTCCACACAGATACTTGAATAGCACACATATTTCTAGATTAACTTCAGATTGAGCAGCTATGTAAAGTTGCTCATGCATGCATATTTTAGCTGAAAAGCCATATTTGAGCGTTTTGATGTCCTGCTTGATGTAGCCTACTGCATTAATACATCGACTAGCCATTAACTACGACTAATTAACTAATACAATTTTTTATCTTCTGGTCACTCAACGGTTAGTCGACTATTAGGGGGCAGCCCTACCTAAAGACTCGCTTCAGCTAGTTTGTAAATGTAGTTTGTATGCACACAAGCGGCTTTATCCAATGATATTCCTCCTGAGCTTTGTTTATGATCAAATTTTACTATAAAATTTGCATATACCCTTGGTGTCGTTAAAAAACATTAAAATTACATTAAAAAGTAATATAAAAAATTTCTAAAAGTTTGATGAGAACATAATTTTCGCTTTGCTTTTTGTATGAAAACCCTATATTTAAAATATGTTTTACTGCTTTATTTTAACAGAGACTACGTACAGAAAACAGACTACTGAAGCAGAGGATTGAGACACTGGAAAAAGTGAGACGGCTTCTTCTGACCAATATGCATGAACCTAAAATAGAAAACCTTGATTAGTTTGTGTTTGAGTAAACAATGTAAATATCTTTATTATACGAGTCATGTAAAGTCATGTGAAAACATGTAGATTTTCAGAGGCTCAGCTGTATTGCCTCCTTTGGTAACTTTTTTTTGAAGTCTTGTCTCTTTTGTCTTTATCTGCCTTCCTCTGTTGAAATTATTTCCTCACATGTTTCATTTCTTTTATCCTTCACTCCTTGATTTTTTTTCCCTACCCAACTTTTAAAAATGTTCCCCTTTTCTTCTCTTCACGTGTGTCTGTCACCTATTTGTTCATCCATTGTGTCCTTTCTTTTCCCCTGTTCTTTTTGCCCTTATTTTCAACCTTTTCTTTATTCTCTCTGTCCCTTTCTTTCCTTTTTCTTCCTTTTCTTGCGGTGTTGTAGGAGAGTGCTGCATTAGCAGACAGGTTGATTCAGGTACAGTACTGTCAAGCCATCTGCTCTCTAATCCCTCCTGCCTTTCCTCTTCCCATTACTCAATCAATTGCTTCTTGTCTTCAAGCTTCCACTATTCCTCCTATAATCCAGTCTTCTCCTGCCCCTGCGATGCCTCCTCAACAAAATTCAGAGAATGGGCCTGTTGCATGAAAGTGGTTCTTTGTTTTTCTGTGTTTCTCATCACTGCCTTGACAGCTCATTTGTCTGTATGGCTGTAACAATGTCTAAGAGGTACTCAGAATGAAAGTCAACCCTGACACTCTCTGCCGGCAGTTTAACCTTGCATGTGGGATGTGGAAGCATAGGTGTGCATCAGGGTTCTGTATTAGGTCTGGTGGCATTTATCATGTAATTCATCAAATTTCAAAATCCAGTGGGAGTCTTTTGATTATTGAATTAATCTAATTTCTTCTTTGGTTTTATGAAGCAGGTTTATCATTGCATGTAGCCTGTCTCATTACTTGTTTGAAATGTCATACTTCTCTTCTTTTAACTGCAAGTTAAAAGGCAAATCTCCCAAAAAGAAACTTATGCTATTTCTCTTCTCTCAGGGTCAGGTCACACGGGCCCAAGAGGCAGAGGAGAACTATGTTATTAAGCGTGAACTGGCTGTAGTTCGGCAGCAATGTAACACAGCCAGTGAGAGTCTGGAGAAGGCGCAGGACACCATACGTGAACTTCAGCAACACAAGGTAACAGCAGATGCACAACTACAAGTTGGGTTTCAGTGCTGAGACTTTTTTCTGCACTCCTGACCTAAAATACTACGCAAACATTTCCATGAAGTCTTTTTAAATGCAGCCTTTTATAAAACTACATTAAATGACTGGAGTGAGCTGCTCACCCATCATTTGAAAAAGCTGCTGGATGTAGCACAAAGCCAGACAAACACAAAGAGCATTTTCTGTTCAGCAAGTCTGATTGATTATAGATGATTTGGGTAGTTTGCTACAACTTCACATTAACCTTTTTTTATGGCTGTTTCGTGAAATAATCAATGTAGTAACCCAGTAAGCTTTGAAACTCAGTCAGCGTGAAAGCACTGCAATGTTGGCCCTTTCTCTCGGTTATGCTTATCACTGCTTATGTGTACAGTGTAAAACAGACACAACAATCACATCACAAAAATCACATTGCATTTCTAGATGAAAATCAGTTTGACTTCATAGTTTTTGTTTAAACTACAATTAAACTGAAAAGTAATACAGCAGCAGGTTATGAGGAAAGATTATCTCTTTGATGAAGATTATGCAGTTTGCCAGAAAACTGATCATAGTCACTTGTCATGTAAACATGTTTTTATTTTTGAACCATCATTGTGTTCACTGTACACATGGCTGCAGGCTGTTTTTAGTCAAAAGGTCTGCTTTGACACGGCAGAATTACCCTAAACCGGGTCACTGACAGGTCAGTGATTATTTTTTGGTTAGATGTATGAAAATGACTATTAGTACCAAGTTGACTGTTGAAGCCCCTTTATAATTTAAATGAGTTCATCGTCCTTACAAATTAAAAGATTAGATGCCAAAGCATCAATATCTAGCAAATGGTGCATTTTGGAATTTTTGTTTAGGTGTCAGTGGCATGTGTGAGAAGATGTCAGGGTGTGGTGTGTGTCATGTGGAGTGTGAGCTGTGACCCCGCGAGTGTTTCACACTCACAGCAACACATGCACTTTCTTGTGTTACACTCAGAATTGACGATTGTCCTGTAGCCATGCTGATGTCAACAGAAATAGTGTACTATGTGCAGATAACAGCTAACCTTTTTGGAAGCAGTTCAACGGCTCGGTAGTTTATCTTCGTTCCATACTGATCCGACCCCCCCCCCATGTATGCGATTCATAAATGTGTTTAAGCATCGTAATCTGATGCATGTGTTTCTAAGTCTTGCCAGTTTTAACTTTCAAGTATCTTTGAACCATTTATAGTGATACTTCATCCCAAAATTAACATTTTATTTAACCCCCTTGTCATTTCATACACGTAATGTATGATTGTCATTGTTTGTCTTCAGGAAAACAATTCAGTTTATTCAAAATGTAACAAAATTGTGTTCCAAAGATAAACAAAGCTTTTATGGGGTTGGAATGGCATGGGGGCAAAATTTTAAGTGCAAAAAGAGGTAATAGAATTTGGTACTTGTGCTTATTTCTGTCTGCACGCAGTAAAATGTGCGTGTTTCAGACAACACCAGAATGCAGCATTCAGTTCTCTTTCTGTCGAAAATCGGCATGTGCTCAACATTAAAATAGTGACACATAACTTCTTTTATACCAGTTATTGAAGTATTTTACAGAGTTCTACATTTATTCATTATATTTCCTGTAAAATAACAAAGAAAACACTCTCCAGTATATATCTTGACAGGGATTTAGGATATATATATATATATATATATGAGGGTGAGTGTTTATGCTACTTATTCGACCTAAATCTGATGAATCTGGTTTCATTACCCATAGCAAAGGGGCTCACTGTGGTTGATATGAAATGTTATTTGTGGTCTGCATTTCACATCCTCTTCTAACACACACACATATATATATATATATATATATATATATACATACTGACCTATACGATTTAATTTTAATTTACCGCTGTTTGCGTTTGGTGAAATGTCATAAGTAGAGTCTGGATCTCTGACAGTACATGTTTTTTCTTGTGAAAGATTCATTTCCGCTGCGCTTTGCTAACTGGAAAGGAAAGCGTTTGGTTTTTAGCTAAAAGTCCAGTCTTTCTGTCAAGACTTTTCAAGTACACAGAGGCAGAGTCTCTGTGATTTGAAACATCTGAGTAATACTGGTATGATGAAGTGACTGGAAAGCATGGAGGGAGGTAAGAAAAACAGAAGTAAAAGTCCGTGGGAACTAGTCTTCACACAAGTCTCCAGGGCAGGCCACAGCCCCCTCTGGTAGGCCACAGTATATGCACACAGAACACAGCAGAAGCACAGTCACATCAACACTGTTGCTTCAGTGATAGATAATGCTAAAATTAACAAAATAAATTTCCAGATGCACATCTGATGCTATGAGTAGACACTTACAGAATGACTGTTGTTTTTCACACATAATCTTAACATTTTTTGCAAATGCAAACGAGGATGAAATTGTTATTTTATGACGTAAGGTCTAAGACCTGCTGTGTTACAGTAAAATGAAGGGCTTGTTTTAACACCTTGACTAGCTTAGACCTTTGACAGCATGGTGGCAAACAGTGATATTAGTATATTACTAACACCTATCTATAATAGTAAATGTATTCTTTTCTCTAACAGTCATGAGAAATTCATCCACAAAGTAATACAATTCATCAGTCCAACTATAGACTGTTCATGGTTACCAAGCAGCATTGGCACAAAATAAAAATAATGCACAACAGGGACCACATACTTAAAGAATTGTTCCCATTTTCTCCATAAGGATTTATACAGTCCATAAAATGAACATTACAAAATATTTTAAGACTGCATACAGAATGTATTTTGTATTTACTAAACCCATTGCACCTCCCACGTTGCGACTGAAGCCTGTACAATTTAAACTATTTACTTCAAGTCATTGATTTTAAGTATAAAATGCATTTTACTTAAATGTATAGCAAAATATTAAAATATACAAAAAATAAAGAGGTTGTAGGAAGACTTGAACCTGATCAATTTTAAGCAATCGCAATGCTACACAGTAACAGAAGAACACTGCTAAACTCTTCTGGCATGGCTCTTGTTGGCAAAAGAAAACTTGTGATTAATAGATTGGTTTTTCAGGTTTTTCTGGGTTGTTGGAGCTCATGTTAGAGCTGCCATAAATGGTTAATTTGTAGGAAATCTGTTGAAAAGCTGTGGATAATGTTGTTTTTCTTAAAGAAACTGCTGCGTTCTGTGAAGAAATGTACAATTCAGCTTTATTGTGTTTGCCTAGCTTTCCCTACATTATTTCCCTACAAAATTATGCCTTTTGAAAATCAAAAATAGCAAAAAGCTTCGTAAGAAATTACAGTTTGTACAGTATGAAAACATTACACTGTAATATCCGCATAAAACATTGAAAGCAGCGCATATGTTTTTGTACACTATGACACTCATATGCGCTGCTTTCAATGCATCATGCACAATGGCTACAGGGACAGCCGTAGTGCATGTGATGTAATAGCAGCCATTATAGACTACTCTGCAGTCATCAGTGTTTTAATCCATTTTGTCTCTCTGTCTGCAGTATACAGAGGAGTTTGTGAGTGGGCTGCAGACTCAGTTGGAACAGTCTCGTCTGCAGGAGGCAGAACTACTCGGTGCTCTGAAAGAAATGCAGGACAAAGTGCTCGTGTTGGAAAAGGTGTGTGCTCTTCAGTAGAAGTATTAAAGTTCTGCCCAGTTGTGGTGATTAGGTCAGTTGTGATGATACTGCCTGTGCACATGCAAAATAATAAGTGAAACGGTTTATTTTTAATTATAGAAAGCTTCTTTTTTACTATATGATCATGAAGTGTGGTGCTTGATGGAATATTGTATGTGTGTTATAGAGGAACAACTCTCTGCCTGATGAAATCAATGTAGCTCAGCTGCAGGAGGAGCTGAAGCTGGTGAAACTGAGAGAGCAGGAGACTCTGCGCTCCTTCAGAGAGATGCAAGAGGCTGTTACTGATCTCAACCACTGCTGGCAGGTGCAGAATATCTGTACAACCCTACCTAATTCAGTTGTTTTGGCATTCATAAAAAAATGAATGGATACAATTATTTTCTGCAGCAAGGTGCTTTGGTACACAAATTTAATTCTTTGCAAATCTTATTTTCTGTCGTAGCATCATACGTCTCGTGGAGGAGGAGGAGGAGGAGGAGGAGGAGGCCACTGGAAAGAATCTCCTAAAAAGAATGCGATGAATGAGCTACAGGACAAACTGATGAGTCTGAGACTGCGAGAGGCTCAGGGTCAAGCTGAACTCAAAGAGGTCAAACTAAAAAACCTGCAGCTCGAAAGCCAGGTTAGGTGTCTGTTTTGTTGATTCGTTTTAGCTTTGGTTATTGTAGTACTTCAGGTTAGTACTAACTAGCTTAAAAAAGTTATAGTTAAAAAATTATAATTGCTCACTCTCATGTCGTTTCAAACCTGTACGACCTCCATCATCAGGACACAAATTAAGATGTTTCTGATGGAATCTGAGAGCTCTCTGACCCTCCATAGACAACAAGGATCCAAGACATAGCAAGAAAATAGTAAAATACGGCTTTAAGGGTTTTTTATTTTTCAATCTTCCTTAATGTTGAGTAATATTTTATTAGTTTTAGCTGACAGTAATAACCATGGCCTGTATTGAATATGAAATTCAGAATGTAAAAATTCACATAGTATGTAGTATTCATGATAAAGTTTTACAATCGATCATACACACTTAAACTTCTCAAACTTTTCTCTCTTTTTCCAAAGAACCAGATCAACTGTAAACTAGTTGTCAGACACGAGCAAGAGAGCGCCAGCCTGCAGGAGAGACTGCAGAATGCTCTTTCTCACAACAAAACACTACAAAGCCAGCTCAGTGAGATGAAGAGAAAGATGGCCGAGTCTGACTGCAAGGTGCGGTGCATTCACAGTCACACGCTACAGGAAGAGCAGATAACTGAATATTCAGTGAGATAAACAGTAAATGGGATGTGTCATATATCAATACCCTATCATTATTATTGACTAAGATGAGACATTTTTATCATCATTGGTTGATATTGAATATTTAATTGTATTAATTTACTCCATTTTTAATGAATGCTTAATAAATGCTTCAGCTTTGCTTATACCACATTTACATTGTTAAAAAAACATTTTTTGAAGTTGCAAATAAAATAAAAATGTTTGTACAGTTACAGAAAAAATCATTTTCTCTGCTTCAAAATAAATTTTCACAAATATATTTTCTATGTAGTTTTTAAAGTTTTAATCGCTAAAAAATCACTTAAGAAAATCCCATTTATTAAAAAAATACATCCTTTTTTCATACTGTACTTTATACTGGCTGTGATAAATTCTGTATTTCTGTATATAGCTTTATTTTTGTATTTATTTAGACAATATAGTATACATTTTCTGTTATTTATCTTCCATCAGACATTAAATAATTATCACCTTAACCACTATTAGCCAGAATTTTAATTTCAGTGCATTACTAATACAGACATATTAAGACAACAGATGAATGAGCCTTTAAATGCATAATTTAAAATAGTTATTTTGCTGTCTTTCTCTCAGAGCAAAGAAGAGGTGATGGCGGTCCGTCTAAGAGAAGCTGACAGCATGGCTGCTATGGCTGAGCTCCGGCAAAAGATAGCCGATCTAGAAATACAGGTAAGAAATATCATCCGCACCTATTTACCAAGTTCATAAAACTTTGTTAAAGTTCCGTCAACCATTATATCAGTGTTGTTAATTGTAAGAGAGTGTGTGTGTGTTGCCTGCAGAAAGAGGAAGGACTGATCCAAGGCCAGCTGAATCACTCAGACTCCAGACAGTATATAACCCAACTGAGAGAGCAGATCGCTGAACTAAAGAGCGAGGTGGGCTATGACATAGATACATGTACAGTATGCACTAATCTATCACAATCTTTGCACTTGCATCACATCTGTGATCAGAGAAAACAACCCATAACTTTTGCAACCTACTCTGTTATTGGTAATAAGATTCCCACGATCCCAAATTACTGGATTCTCGTCTTCTTAAAATACCATACCGTTACTACGCCTTTTTTATATGCTTTATATCCAGATCTTTCCATCTGTACTTTAACCCCGTTCTTATTAGTACGCTCTGAGCGGTTACCTGTGTGCTTCATTTTAAAGTGGTATTGTAGTGCTTCTCTGGGACCTTCCCTAACCACAATAAAAACCACTCGAAAATCTTTTTCCCCATTCCCCCCATATGCCCTCACACACACACAGACAGCTTTGATGGTTTGATACTGTGGTGCTTACCCACGCACCCAGTCACAGCTCGATCTCACGCACTTCATGTGATGATCTTGCTCATTTGTAGAAAAACCTTTCGTGACAGGGGGTGTGAGAGTGTGTTGACATTCTCTTTCTCTTGTATTTATCCCCTCCCTTTCACCTCTCTGTTCACGTATCACTCTGTCTCTCGTCTCTCATTTTCATCCCTCTTTTCGTTTTGATTTTGTCATCGCCACTCACGTTTCCTCTTGCTCGATTTCTTTACTTGTGTCAGTGTTTACATACAAATGTGAAGTGATTATGCTCCAGTTTCATGGTTACTGTAATCACTGAGTTGAGATGCATTGTGGGCGCTTTCAAAGGACGGGTTTTACATCAGCATTTTACATGCGCTCATATTCACCCACGAAATCAGGTCGCCATATGTTCAGTTGTGCCAAAGACTGCATCATTTTTGATCAAAACAAAAGAAGCTCTGTAACACACGATGGCAGAGGATTTAAGAAGTGTTTACTTTGTACTTTATAAAGTAACTGATATTTTAAATATTTTATATTTTATTAGTAAAAATTTTATTTTGGGGTAAATGTATGTTTTAATGTTGTCATCTATATATGTACTAACTAGCTCACTTTTTACTTGAAAACATATGAGGAATTGTGGTTATTTCGGTTATATTTTGTGTTTATTAGTGTGTTTGCTAACTCATTTTTTTTTTTTTTTATTAGAGTATTCAGAGATGTTTCATTATGGAGGCAGACGAACAGACTTTAGATAGCTATTAGTGCTCACAAATGTAATTCAAAATAAAAAAATTTTGTATATAAAATATAAAAGTATATTTAATATACAGTATAAGCATAACATATTCTACTTAAATATATAAACATGCAGATGTTACACACACACATATATATATATATATATATATACAAACACAGTATACACACATATATTATGGAAACAAAAACTTTTTATTTAGATATATATATATATATTTATAAACACTACTCTCAACCATTCATTTCCACCCAAGAGTAGAAAAAAAGTCTTCTCTTTTTTTTTTTTTTTTTTTAAATGGGGAGGTGGGTTTATTTATTGATCTTTGTACATGAGTAAAATGACATTCTTTGTACACTTTTGCACATCTTTCAGTTTTTCAGTATTTCAGCACTGAATGTGCTTTTCGTTAAGATTTGTAAATGTTTCATTAAGCGTACTTTTAAAAATCTCGGTGATGTCCTAATTCGGAAATGCTGTGCACTGACTTTTGCTCTGTGGTTTTGGCTGAAACGAGATCAACCAGACAGAGGAAGTGAGAGGTGGAGCTTGTGAAGATGATTGTCTCAGGACGCTTTTCCATTGGTTAACCACAGCCCCTCCCACTCCCACACTTGCAAATTGCTAAGGCACTTATTGGGAAACCCATGACGTTTCGGATCTGAGATTTTAGCATAATACCTGTTTTAGGCTCTCACGAATGTTAGGACACACACACGCAATCACACTCACTTATGCTCACTGACTCAGAAGGGAAGATCTGAAATGAGAGCAAAAAATTGTGGTCCATTTCTGTCACGCAAGAAAATCCACTATCTACATGATTCACACACATTCACCAGTGCACATGCAGATTTTAACACACAGATGGTACCACGAATTTAAAATGTCAAAAACAGCCTTGTAAATAGTCCTGACGAGGTGTTGTAGTCTTGATCAAAATAAATAAATGTAATTTTTTTGTATGTAAATAAGCTAAATCACAACTTTTTTTTTTTTTTTTTAATCTTGTATTCTAACTTTTTAACATCTTTTTCAGAGCAAATTTTTATCAGATAATTAAAACAGATTATTTTATGTATATTTTTTGCAACCCAAATATGCATGTAATCTGTTTAACACCAAAGACTGTTAAACACCTCTTAATCAATTGAATCAAAACCACAGCGCATTTAACACAGAAATAAGATTGACAAAGAGATTTCAACCTCAGTGCATGGTTAAACTTGGCTCTAACTCTTTGATATTCAGTGATTAGACATCAGCACATAGCAATAATCAGTACTTGTTGCTATGGAAACGTAAATGTATCCATTATTCTGTTAATGTTAGCGTTTATATTCTACAGAAAACTAAAGGAATGTGATTTGAATATTAGGTTGGTTCCTGGTTCTGGAATTTTTATATATATTTTTTTTTATTATGATTATTTCTTTATAGATGAAAAGAACATGTTCACCTTATCTCACTGTGACTGCATAATATGAAGGCGCACTTCCTTTTAAACTTCCTTTGTATACCGTTATTATTGTCAGCATCTATTATCTCTTCGTGTAGTCCATAGTGATACTCAGAACCTTCCCTTGTGGACAGCTTAATGAAGCCTTTTATATTGTTATTATAATATTATATGTTATGTTATTATTTATTACATTATATTATTATTTTATATACTTCAGACATCTTCAACGTGCGGGATCACAGATTGGGATTGAAAGTTTCAGTGTTACATCCAATCACACATTAAAAACATCTGCATTCCTTCTGTTGAATCAGTGCAGAAATCATTCCAACTTCTCACTAGATGTGAGCTAACAAGAGGTAAATGAATGATTAGCTCTATAAAACTAATAGTCTATTAAGAGATGCTCTTTTATTCTTTTATTATTCGAATCCCAGCATTACAGAAAATAAAAAATAAACTGATATTATAAACTCATCATATTTCAAAATATTTTGGGGGGGTCAGAAGCAGCCCAGATAGCAGTGCAACTGCTTATGTTTTATTTATCTTTTTAAATTAAATTCTTTATTTAATTTTTTTTTATTATTCCAAAAAATCATGGCTAATGTCTGGATTCTAAAATATGTGTAAGGATAAGGATTTTGCACCTTTTATAGATTATGTTAGTTGATCTGCAGTAGGTGATGGGCAAAATAGCCCAATAGTGTAGTATATGAACTATGCATAAAAACATACTTAAACACCAGATCTCCCATAAAATATTTTTAATATGACTGAATTAGTATTTAATCTGAATTTTGTAAAAGCATTGTAAGTTACTAATATTAACATTTTCAACGTACAGAATAAGAGCAAAAAACATTTACATTATCAAAAAACATTTTCATTGACTTCAGTCTAGACAGAGTTCAAGCACTCTCAGAAACTGCCATGATAGTCATTGAAGCGCTTTACACACATATGCACTTTACTCTACTCTACTCTGGTTTCTGATGACAGAATTCAGTCAGCGAGCATGCATGGTGAGTTTTAGCCATGACTCATCTGAATGTTTCTGATTGGTCATTGCATTCATAATCTCTACAGAATTGTGTTTGATTGGTTATAACGCCCAACGCTGTTAAAAAACGTCTGTCTGTGGATCAGCATCAGTCAGTGAACACAGATTTTAATGATGATGTGCTACACATGTTTTAACCATGCTGGTGTGATTGTATCAAATATATATATATATATATATATATATATATATAGCCTATATATATATATAATATATATATATATATATTTTTTTTTTTTTCAAAATCCACTTGGCTCAAAAATCTGTGGGGACACGTGCCCCAAGCCCAGTTTGAATGGGCATGACGCCTCTACCCTTAGGCCAGCCAGTTTGAAAACATTTAGTTGAACAGATAAGAGGATTTTAGCTGAAACTGGGGTCATTGGTGATTCATAAAATTTAAGTCAGCAGCTTGAGAATTTTAAAGAAGCCTATCAGGGAATCCAAAATTATTACCTATTGCTCCTGCAGATATATTGAGGTCTTATGAAGTGAAACGATCGGCCTGTGCAAGAAACTGAACATTATTTACAGTTTACTTTTTTGTTATTGTTTTTGATGACTATTTCAACAAGTCAGCCAAATCAGACTGAACCATCTGAAACAGCTGACAGCTCGAGCAGCACAGACCTTTAATCTAAACATACTTTCAGATGGTCGCTTCAACTCAAAATGTCCTGATATGATCCTGTGATCCTGGTTCAAGCACTAAAATAAAGAGGTGATATAAATGTTTTATGCTTTGTCTGTCTGCAAAAAAAGTGAGCTTATATATGCACTTGATTTGCCCTAGATGTAAAACATCCGCATTCCACTTTATTAGGTGTTTTATTATTTGTTTTATTATGTTTTATTATTTACATCATGTATAAACTAGTGAACTGAACCAGGTGAAACAAACTGTTCAAAAGAACCAGAAAATAATTGTATTACCCTGTTGATTAAGGCAATGTATTACAGTTAATAATGTCCAAATATTTTTCCGTTTCTTGCACAGGCCGAACATTTCGCTTCATAAGACCATATCATCAGAACCCACGGGTATTCATCTTGTGTGGACTATTATGCTATTTTTCCTCTCTCAAAGGCGTTCAGCTACTGACTTGCATTTTATGTACAACCAAGAAGCACTGTTTCAGCTAAAAAAAAAACTGTTCTAATAAAGAAAAGTCACCAAATTAAAATTTTTGGGTGAACCATCCTTTCAAATTTTTGTTGCAGACTGAATAAAAAATAATTGCAATGCATTTTTAAATGACTTGGTCAATCTGTTACACTAACTACATTTTGCATATGCTGGTCCTTCTACTAAGCATGCATTGATTCAGTCAACTTCCTTCTCTTAAACAATTTAGATCAGGCAGCTGCGTGGACAGCCCTCCAAGTTCCAGAGCCCAGGTGGTGTTTATCAGGACCTATGTTTGGAAAGCCCAGCGTCTGCTGAAGGTGATTACCTCAGTTCAGACGAGGACCCTCTTCAGAGCCTGCCTGTGAGCTCGCTGTACCCACACCACTCATCTCCTCGTCTGGACAGTCAAGGCAGCACGGACAGCGATGGCGAGGAAAGGAACCCTATTCAAACCCCCTGCCAAGACCCTCTGCCTAACCAGCAGCAGCTTTACCCGAGCATGGTGTGCACCGAAGGACTCGAGAACTGAGATAGCTTGAAATGGTGAGACGGGAAGGGGCTGAATCCTTTAGGAATAGACTGCACAAAATGCACACATATATAGCGAGAGATTATGTACATTCACCCAGAAGCTGTCAGAGGTAGAGCAGGAAACCGATGCATAGTGTGACACTCTCATAATATACTTCGCTTTCACTCAAGTTGTGTCCGAAACTTGAAAAAGGCTCCTTTGCTAAGGCACAACCAAAATCTAGCTTTGCCTTCCATCTGTTTGACTTATAATATCTCTACAATCTAGAGCGTTCAGTTTAGCGGTTAGTGATAATATGACACCAGATGAAGATATTTGAAATACAATATACATAACTGCCTGCTTTTTTAAAACTTATAGGGTTAGTCCACACCAACATGAAAAGTTTGTTATTAAACATTTGCCCCCATGTCGTTACAAACCTGGGAAAGCTTTTTTTTTTGTCCTTGAAACACAATGTAGGATATTTTAGATGGCATCTGAAAGGCTTGCGACTGTCCCATTGACTGCCAAACCATTTTTACTGTCAAAAAACATATCCTTGTGGTGCAGCTGACACAGAAGAGCATACATTTTTTGCCTTGAGCCTCCACGTTTTTACTTAAAATATATTAAACTGTGTTTTGAGGAATAACAAAGCTTTCATGGGTTTGCAACAACATGGAGGAAAGTGATTAATGGCAAAATTTACATTTTAGGGTGGAGCAACCTTTTAAATTTACTTTCTACACAGAAATGACATTGTAGTTACTAAATATTAGATTTATTTTGAATATTCTGGATCATTAGATGTGATGTTCGGTGTACTTGGCAGCTGCTTTCAAATTCGGACACAGCCTCTATGTCTCTTTCTCTCTTAAACATTCTCTTTTTGTCAGTGTGTCTGTTGCACAGCCCTTAAACGTATTGTATTTCTTCCCAGGATGCATTTGGAGTTCTGTGTTACAAAACACATACAGAGAGAACTCAAACTGTCCTCTTCTCAGAGTGCCAGAAAGTTTGGTCATTTTTGCCATTTTCTTCTTTCAGAAAACATTGTGGCCTTGAAACTACCTCTAATTTAACCAGACACTCACTCAATCCCTGTGAGCGTACAGTACCAACTTCACCAACACAACAGCCGTCTGGCTAGAAATGAGGTGACAGAGGAAGAAAAAGCTACCTTCGGGTACACTTTGCAGCATCCTATCAGATCCTTGGCTTTGGAAATCATGGGATTGTCTATGTCGCACTCAAACGTAGAGACCATCTCTACTGTTTCTTTAGAGGAAAGCAGCAGATGTGGGGCTTTTCTCAACCTGGACGTTCTTTGTTTTTCTGTCCTGTTCCTGTGGAGAGGATGCGCACCTTTTATGTTTCTCTCAAACGCAACAGACACTACAATCACTTTAATGAGAGGTGAAGGCTGAAGGAAAGAAAATAAGAATGAACAAAGTCTTATTATATAACATAATAGGGATGTTAATAGTTACATAAATAGATGAATATTACTGTAGCTCATCCATGTATTCGTGTGTGTTTTATACAAAACAAAGAAAGGTGATCAAAATATTGGATGGAGAAAAAACCATTGCTAAAGAACTATTGTGTCAACATTGCCAAATGTTTGTTTTTTTATGTTATTTATTTCATTCATGTTTTTCTTTTTAATAATGTTAATGTACTTCATGCATACAGAGGCCAAACTATTTAATTTATACTATTCTTCTGTGCCAATCCTGGAAAACAGTGTGAAGCTGAAACTACAGGGTATCCAGAAAAGAGATTAGTTTAAGAAAAGGGTAAAGAACAGAAAAACAACTGCTGCTATGACATATCTAGTTAGATATTTAATTATTATTATTTGTATTTTTTTTAAACACGTTCACAAGGACAACCCCGTCTCCCATGTAAGGTAGATCTATAAATCCCAGATAAACTGTGAAGTTATTACTGACTTGACGCTTACCAGCAATGAGTCGCCTAGATTTGTACACTACATAAATACCCTCGAGCAACTACGCGGTATTGCTTTGCATTTCAAATTTCAACTGCTAACCATTCGAAGCATTGATCCTGATTTTAATGGGGCAACTTCCTGAAGCATTTGTAGCTCTTGGTTGTTAAAGAAAGTCTTCGTTTGTAGAGCTAAAGCTTGGCCGAACTACAGAAGGTTTACAAACAAACGTAACTACTCAACTAAATTACAGGTCGTTCACAAACTATTGCGAGATTTTGTGTATATATACAAATATTTCATACTTGTAACAGTTTTCTTGCTTTTAATCGAGTTTGGTCACTTTAATTTTTTTACCCACAATTTCGTAACCTTGTCTTGAAGACTTCCATCTAACCAAGTACTCTCTACGATGCCGTGTTTGTCTGACCGCACATGGTACATCAGTGTCATTGCCTTTCCCCACCACTGCCTCATTTTGCTAAAGCTCGTCAGTTGTTGCATTTATCAGACATTTTACATGTTTACATGACTTTCTGAGAGCGATACATAGCCGGCATTTGCACCCTTTACTGGTTATTGTTAAAAACCAGTAAGACGCTGCTCTCAGTCATATCTCTGATAGTAAGATGCATTATTAGACACTGGCGTTTTGGGGAGAAGTATTTACAGTATGTGCTGAATATGACATATGAAAACCATTTAAGTGTGTTCATAAAGTTAAGTGTGTTCATAAGTTCTCACGGTAGCCTGGGGTTGCTGTTTTAACATACCATAGTGTTTTAAAGACTGAGTTGTTTTTTTTATTGTTTGGTGGAATTGCTTGTTGTAGTAGAGTTGCTATTTTTCCCCCTTGATCAAACCTGTAATGCACTTGTCACTGATTAATATATATATATAACTTTTTAAAAGAAAAACGGACAGAGTGAATTGGACTCAGTGGTATTTTATGCCAATAGACCTTAATGATTTTAATGTTTCATGTTGCACTACAAATGAAAGCTAAACCTCTAGTCTCTACTAGGGCTTTACTCTGATTTAGAACATCCTTCCTGTTCCCCAGTGACCTCTGTTAAAACCATCCACAAAACGAAGCGTGTACCGTTTATAAACTGTTCTTTAGAAGAAAAGCAGCAAGTAAAGGAAGTTGCTTTGCGCCTTTCATTTCTTGCTGGGAAACCTCAGAGGGTCCCAGAAGCTGAGAGACTTTATCAAGCTGTTGTTGTACCAACATTTTCTCTGGTTTGGGACTGTTTGATTTCAAATAGTCGAAGGAAGCTTTCTTCACAACTTGATTACAAAACACAACGGTTTTGTGGTGCGCGTTTTAGCTTCTGAAGAATATTTGCTAATAGGAAATCAGAAATGGCTGTTTTGAAATACACTTGGAATGAGAGTTGTTGTTCAGTGACTTGATTTTGTTTAAAAACAAGAAGTCAGTCTATTTTTTTGGATTGGCGATGGGGGGCTAATATGGTCAAACATTTCTGTCTGACATTGAGCTCTAATTTCAGTCACCTTCAGAATGGCTGAATATGTTCCAATCAGTGGAAGAAAAAAAAAGATGAATGAAAAATGTTATAGTGATTAATAATATCAGTACTTTGCGGTACTTATGAGTCAGTTTTCCCTGCAATCTATCACATATCTCAGAAACACTACATCACTGTTTCACTTGAATCTAAATACTTTTATGTACTGTTGTCAGATTTTTTTTTTCTTTGGTAACATCCTTCATGGCGGTTTTTATCTCGCTCTTTATTCTATGCTTTTTTGAGGGGGGGTTCGTTGTTGCTTGAAGGTTACCATGCAAGCAATGATCATAATGAAACCCTGATTGGTTTCATGAAAGATATGTTGTAGTTACAGTAGTTACCTAACTACAACAAAATCACTGTTCAAAAGAACACTGTATTATTTAATGCCTCCTTGTTTTGGTCTTCCATTTTCTTAAGTAAATGTGGAAATAAATTGTATTTGTATATAGCGCATGTGATGTCATTCAAGTGTTACAATCATGCAGAAAATGTTCTTACTGTATGTACTGTATTCAGTGTTTTCATTCACATGTAGTTCGACTACTATTTCAAACACTGCGTGTATCAAAACAGCAACCCCAAAAGCAGAGGTCAATATTTCATACACACTACATTATGCTTTCAGGTGTAGCCATATTAAATAAATGGCAAGTGAGGGCATGAGGTCATAACACAGAGGCTGATCTAACATCTCCTCCATAGTGCTCCAACAGCTGCCTTACCTCCTTTCACCAGTTCGTAAATGTCCAGTAGTCTCCCCATGACACTCACATCCTCTCTCTCCTACAGTTTTACTGATGTGTTATTAAGAATGACAGTACTAAAGATTATATAAATGGCAATGTTATCAAATGATGATCCAGTGTTCTGTATTTGAAAAAAAATAAACATTTATGCTATACATTTGCGAAGTTCAAATTTTGGTGTCATGTGTATGTATTAATATGCATAATAACATTAAAAGGTTAGTTCCCCCAAAATTAAAATTCTGTCCCTAAAATTTTGCTCACCCTTCCAAACCCCTAAGATTTCCGTTCATCTCCAGAACGCCTTTTTGTAGCTTACAAAGCTACAAAAATACTTTTTGTGCACCAAGAAAACAGAATTCCCATTTTTGGTTGAACTAACACTTTTTAATTCTTTAATATATTGTGTTTGGCCATGTTTTCTTTATATGTATGGATTACTTTTGTTGTTACCAACATGTCAACAGCACCTTTAGAAAAAAGGTGAGGAGTTCAATACTTATATATATATATATATATTTCCTTTTTGAAAATTAAAAATGTTTTGGTCTGAAATATAAAATAACCCACCAGAGTGTTTTCGGAGTGCAACATCCAAACAACATTGGATCCCAACGTCTTTAATTATATGGACAAAAAAACACTTCTAAATACCTTCTTTTGTGTTTTGCATAACTACTAAAGTCCTATAGATAAGGGTAAGTACATGATAGAATGATAACGGAAAGTTTTTTTTGATTGAACAGACCCTTCAAAGCTCTGCATGGATGTAGCATCATGCAAATAATTGTTTTGGGTTGGAGATTTATCTGATCTTGTGATCTGGTTATGCTTTTTATCTTGTTTCATATTGAATAAAATAAGTTTAAAGGGATAGTTCACATAAAAATGAAACTTCTTTCATCATTTACTTTGCCCTTAAGTTCATCCAAACCTATGAATTTGTTCTCTGGAACACGAAAAAGAAACATTCTAAAGAAAGAGGATAACCAAACACTTGCTAGTATTGACTTCTGTATTTTGCATATGAAAGTCAGTGGGGACCAGCAACTGTTAGGTTCCCCACATTTATCAAAATATTACAGTTCGAAAGCAGAATGAAACTCAAACAGGTCACGCACACATTTAATGTATGTAAATAATGACAAAAGTTTAATTTTTGGGTGAACTTTATCTTTAATTAGGTCACTTAAGTCAAGCTGCTTTTTAAAAACTCAGAAAATTTTATATCCATCTCTTGCTAAACCAAAAAACCTGCAGCTTTTGGCGAACCAAACTGAGAGTTCTTCTTATTTGTCATCCCTACAGCACATGTCTCTGGTTGGCCTAAATGCAAGGACTTAATGTCAGTTATTTAAATGGTTTTAAGGCTCAGGAAAAAGAGCTAAGTCTTGTTACACCTCGCTCAACCACACTCCCCACGGTTTATCAGTCTTTCTACAGCCTCATCACTTTTCCCTTTTTTCCCTCTCTTCCTCATCTCTCTGCATGGGCTCTGTAACGGTTTGATTCCTCCTGGGACAATCTGAGTTAAAAATGATGCGTCATTATCACACCTCCAAAACCATATCACACTCCTAGGCCTATATGGTTTACATTTGCGATAAATGACTACTGCAGACATTTCTGAAATGAGAACATAAAATCATCACAGTTTTTTTATTAGCTACTCACTTCCACGGTAAACTAAATAAGGAGCTTAGGCCTACCACTTGAAATGCACGTACCAACAGAAAAGGATATCTTTTCGATGAGGGCACCCTGATTTATTTTGCTGGTAGTTTTTTCTTTGCACTGCAGCAGCAGCAGCTAGGGTAAGTCTGGTTTGTAACAGCGCGAGGAGAGGCAGAGCGCGATGCGGAAACTGACGCGTCTGTGGTCGGCCGGTTTTGTGAGCGCGCGTTACCGAGGTTTCAGTTTTGCTGCGCTTTAAGGAGCGCGCACCTGTCCTCAGTGATTTATTAGTGCTGGTGACGGAGAGAGACACGACATCGTAGCACGGCCTAATCTGCGTGCAGTAAATACAGTCAGATAATAAAAGTGAGAAGCATTGAATTGAATGTTCATTTTATTATAGAAACCCCTCGGCTGGCTCTGGACGCATTTACTGGTGAGTCCCTACAGTTTATTTTGAAAATAAGTTCGTATGGCAGCGAATTGACAAAAATCAGTTTACTGTCATAATTTTTTTTAATAGTTTTAGGTTTTACCATGACTTAAACAACTTTTCCCTCACAGCAAAACCTACAGTTTATAATTATATGTAGGCTATGTCTATGAAATTGTGTCCTGGAAAGAAGGGATTTTTAAATATACTTTTTAATGACTTTCTGTGTCCCTACACACATTTTAAAACATTATGTAATATCGCAGTCTTCATGCTTAAGATCCCCACTTGCTTGCTATCAAAGTTCAAAATTATCATTTTAAGTACTCAACTTTGAAGTAAATCATTTGAATTTTTTCCCCTCCGATTTGTATTTGTAATACCAGAATCACAAAACTGTACAATACACTTGTATTATATATATATATATATATATATATATATAATAATTTGTAAACAGTTATTCATTGAAGAATGGGTAATTTTGTTTTATTTATTTTAATTAAATCTAAAGTTAGACTATTTGTCAGTTAATATTATGAATTTCATATATTAATATTTCATCAGTATCATGATTAATTGATAATCAACATGACCAAGACCTGAACGATTTACTATAATAATTATGGCTGTTTATGTTTCAATAGTACATTGAGCATTTAATGGACTCTTATTTAAAAGCAATACATGTTACAAAGACCTTAATATTTCTTATTATGCTGTTAAATATTTAATTTTTGGTACATGAGATGCAGCCGTTAAAGGTTTTTTTTATTTTATAAATAAGCTATATCAAAGTATTTCATTTAGAAAATGACCACAATCTAAATGGATTAAACGTAGATCTATGTACTACATGACATCAGAAAACAAGAGTAAACCATAGTTGCTATAGACATTTCTAAATTCATATATAAATATAGCTTATATCCACTGAAACTCACAAAATGTCAAATTAATTTAATAAACTGATTGTAAATAATGGGAATTAAGTGTTTCAGGAGGAATATGCTGTCAAAAAGTTGCTCTGATTATCATTTGAGAATCTCTGATTTGATAGATGTTCTTTTGCCCTCACGAAGATGGTTGCTTGCAAAATTCGTAGTCATTGATGCTTACTCAGAGCAAAGCCATGCAGAGATAAATTTTATTTATTTTTTAGACTCTCAAGAGAATCTGTGCTACCCCTGACAAAAATTAATAGAAACTTTTAATTATTTATTTCTCATTGTAATCATAAATCTAAATTACTTACTAGTGCACAACATTAAATCCTAATTTTAATAAATATATATGCTCAGCTGAGATTTAATATGAATCATGTCTTTATATATGGTTATTTATTTTCGTTTTTCCATTTTTAGCCTGCGGGACAATCTTCTCTGTTACTAGCTCTCTGTTCATTATGCCTCGTTCATTTCTGGTGAAAAAGAGCAGGAAGGGAGGCTTTCGTTCCTCTCTTCCCATCGCTGATGTGCCGTATATAGGCCTGGTGGGCTGGTCTGTCCCCATAACAGTGGCTACACTGCCAGAGGATTCAAGCCAAGACATACAACCATATTCTCCAATCATGCAACAAAACAGCACACGCAGTCTTGATAATGACTGGAAAAGAGGTACTTCAGTAAAAAAAAAAAAAAAGCAATATTCAGACCTTCTCACAGCTTTAACACTCATTTTTCACCGGGTTTCTGCAGATCCAGCAGGTTTCCGGTATGGCCCTCCTCCGTCTCCAATGCACTGGTTACCAGTCAGCTCTAGAGACATAGCAGACATACAAGGGCTGAACAACAGAGACAGTTCAATGGACTGTTCTCTGACAAATCTGGGTCAAAGACATTGCAGCTTATGTGGCAAGGTATGCATTTTTGTGTCCAAAGAATTCAAAAGACAATGTTATATTTTTATGCAACTGAGGGAAATGAAACACTGAAGCAAACGGTCTTCAGGCCTTTTTTAAAGATTTGTTAAAATACAAATTTACTGACTTGACCAACTCCTCCAGTCCATATATCTCTCTCACCAAGATATAAAAGATTTGCCCAAAGTAACACTTTAACTAGATTTCACTTTTATTTTGACCTCAAGCACGTCTTTGACAGGGGGAAAGCTTTTCACTTCCTGAGTTGTTCTTTTAACAGCTGTTTTATTTGTGTCCATTAGGTTTTCTCCTCTCTCGCTCGTCTAGAGTCTCACGTGTACAGGTTGCATGGCAGTCATCATGGACGGTCTCTGGTATTCCGTGACAGCAAAGACCCCATGATACCATGCAGGGTAAAGGTACGACCATTCGTTTGCTTTTTTTATTTTTTTTCGGGATTTGTCTCCCTCTGACGTTAAATAGTGTAACTGCAGCTTAAGTAAGTGGTTGTGGTCAGTGTACATTTGAGTGTAAATTTTACTTTTTTTTAATCGTTTGTATATTAGCCTAGAATATGCTTTTATCTTTGCCAATTTCAACTCATATTTATTATGTAGTTTAGTGGGAGTTTTTGCCTTTTTGTACAAAAAAGTTAGAAAACAAATTAAAATTAAAATTGAGTGCACAAATTAAATTTAATTTTTGCATACAATTCAATATTATACATACCCCTATATACACACACACACAAATGCATACACTGTATAGTATTTTGCTTATACATTTTTTTGGGGGGAAATTTAAAACTGTCATTGCATATGTTTATTGTAAATTTCAGGAAAGAACATTTGAATGCAAGGAATGCGGGAAAGTATTCAAGCGCTCATCCACTCTGTCCACTCACCTCCTGATCCACTCGGACACGCGTCCATATCCCTGCCAGTACTGTGGCAAGAGATTCCACCAGAAATCCGACATGAAGAAACACACCTTCATACACACTGGTAAGGGTCACAAATATGTGAACATTACATAGGATGAAATCATTCAGGTCTATATCAGAACCTTACAAAACAACAGTAATGTGCTAGCACTACTATTCTAAGTATGCATGTGTTCCCCTTGCTCCTCATTTGACAAGGTTTATTTTGTGATTTGTTTAGGAGAGAAGCCGCATGTGTGTAAAGTGTGTGGTAAAGCTTTCAGTCAGAGCTCCAACTTGATCACACACAGCAGAAAACACTACAGACCCTTCAGCTGAACACATTCCTCTTGCAGGATCCAAACCAAGACCTTCGTGAATGTACATAAGTTAGCTTTAAACACAAAAAGTATTACAAAATATCAAGTGCATATTCAAGTTTTTCTACCAAGTCATTTTATCACTCAGCAGTGCATATACGTGTGAGATGTAAACAAAAGTGTCATAATAGCTGTACATCAGTAATAAATGAATGCAAAGAAATAGATAATGCACAATTAAATGCAATGCTTACTCATATAGATGGATCCGGTGATACAGAAATGAGTCAACCAGCTGTGCAGCTGATGGCCGCAGCTTCATTTGAATCACTGCAAAGCAAGTCTGTTTATAGCAGTTCACACAAGTTGAACTTGCACGCATGTATAAATTAAACTTGTATAAAATCAACACACAGATGTCACAAAGCTTTCAGTTCTTTATTCTAAAGCCCATCGATTTGCATGTCATTTTAAAACTTCATAACAAGAAAATGACTTTCAAAGCTTTAGTGTTTGGAATTGCTTTTAAGATGGTACATCCGTCAAACAAAAAGAACAATGGATTTATTAGTTAGGCTTTATCCAGATCTTCAGCCTTCTCTTAGGACTTCACATTATTGTGGTTCTGGAAAAAGAGCTTTGGGTGAATGAAATGCAACCAATAAAATGTACAAGTGATTGAA
Source organism: Enteromius viviparus (assembly GCA_032353835.1). Taxonomy (NCBI): domain Eukaryota; kingdom Metazoa; phylum Chordata; class Actinopteri; order Cypriniformes; family Cyprinidae; genus Enteromius; species Enteromius viviparus. The sequence continues at coordinate 615,586 of JAUCNO010001536.1, read as the reverse complement.
AAGCAGGAACATGGCCTGACACTCACCCGCAAAGCAGCCCTCAACACAAGGACCATCCGAGGGCAGACAAACCTCAGTCGAACACATAAAATAAATCTGACGAATCCAAAAACAACAAAACATTAAGTTACAGGTCTAATTAAATTTGAATAGATGCGATCTATATTTCTAAGGACTGCTTTTTACCTCTTCGTCTGTATGCAAATTCTCATCTTCAGACAGGAACTGGAATGTAGTGATTGTGAATCGTCTAACGTGATTGATCAGGGCCTCTGCAGGTGTAGCAGGAGGCTTGTGGGTTGGGGTCTGGTCAAGGAAATTTGGGCACCTAAAGTCAGAAAGGTTGAAGTTAAGATTTTTTATGTTTTTGTTTTGAATATCGAAAACAGTCAAGCTGCGGAAAGCATTATACTACTGGGGTGCGTTTTAAAAATATTCAACAACACACTCAATCAGCAGGGATGCATTAAATTAACTAAAAGTGACAGTATACAAAATTAAAAAGAAAACACAGAAAAATCTCATACCCGTCATAAATTAGGATCCAGGCAGATTTTGCAGAGCGTGGATATGCAACACAGTAATGCACCAGCAGCGTAGCAGTGGGATCTGGAGGATTTAGCAGAAGCACCTCTAGGTAAAGGGGTTTCCCCAGCAGCATGTGCAGGGGCTGGTGATATTGTGGGTAATAATCATTGTAGTGTTCATCTGAGAGAAAACAGGCATGTAGTTAAATGCACAAAATCACTTCTTTTGTTGTTGCAAAAGTCTTCTATTTTCCTGAACATGTTAACATTTCACATTTTCACTGTTTATTATTTATTAAAAATAATAATTTGAGAAAGATTTGTGAAGAAAGTGTTTTAAACCTTTTGCAATTTTGAGTTGAACTCCCAACACCCCCTGGGCTTTGATAGAAGGTCCAAGGGAGGGGCTTTTCACCAGATAACCCACACTTACCACAGATCCGGGTAAATAGCGACACTCAACCAGTAGCCTGGGACAACAGGGAACATGGAGTGTCAGGATGGTGCTTGGCTCTTTGTGCATCAGTGTAACTGTATTTTCCCCAAGTACCTTACAGGTGACTCTCTAGTGATGGTGCCGTAATTCAGACTGAGGGGCTGCAATGTATTCAGGATCTCCACCATATAGATGACCATTTTACCTACCTCCTAAAGACAGTTCAGTTAGACCTGCACACAAACTTGCTTTCAGAAATACACCTATTGCAATGAATTAACTCACAAATCTGTGCACCCCACATTCATCCATAGGGATCTTGAAGAGGGCAATGTCAGCAGTTACTTTTTGGGGTGTGCAGGAGCCACCAGCAGTGACGAGGCTAGCAGGAAACAGGGGCGGATCAGCAGCGGATGAGTGAACCGAGAAAACAAAATGCCGATCCATTGTGCATTCTGATTGGGAAAAACAAAATACAAAATGTTTGATTCTGATTAATGTGTCTTTAAGGCAAACTTTATAAAAACAATGACAAAGTTGTACAATTAAGCAAATGCAGCTGTTTTATTAGTAAATCTGACAGCATTTTAATTTAAGGTTTACCATGCGTTGTTTAATGCACCTGCTAAAAATAAATAAACAAAAATAAGTGATGAGGTGCTTTTCAAAATATGAAAAAAAATATATATATAAAAAGTTACTTATATATATATATATATATATATATATATAAACGTTTTATTGTACCTTATATTGCAATTCAATGATTGTATCCAGATCTATAAAACCTGTTCCAAAGTATATTAAATAACGCAACGAATAACCAATTTCATATGTAACAATTTTCATATATAATAATGCATTTTAACTATTTATAAATAATTCCAATTATGCATATGCTTTGGGAACAACCAGATGTGCAAGATTTTGGGGATTTGGTGCTTCATGTTATGTACAAGGTCATCCGGACTAGTTTTCCCTCATAGTCGGTAGGTCCATTATTTTGTTTACTGTAATATATTTGCTGTTTGGGGGGAATTATACTACACACAATTTTGAATGAAGCTTTTTCTATTCGGTTTGAATTTAATTTGCCCAGCTTACCGTCCATGGGATAATAACATGATTGGGTTTCTGTAGAATAACAGCAGCCTCTGTCATGGCACTCTGATGATGATAACGCCTCTGATCCACAGGCCAACTGCTGATCAGGTGCAACATTGCACTCTGCACAACAAAAATGCAGTGTTTTTTTGTTGTTGTTAAGTCACAGAGTTTAAATCCACTCATTAGAAAAATCCATACTACACCTTGACTAACAAAATCCTGACACTCCAACAATGACTCAACCGTGCGCCCTTTTGGTATCTGATATTTTAATACAATTCTGTACAGCCCATCCTGGTTAGCAGAAACAAATATTCATGAAAGTATAGTAGCCATTCAACTTGCATAACAATGCATGACATCACAGACCTTCTGAGTCATGTGACAGGAAGAGTAAGGCAGGAGAATATTGAGAGTACCATCTTCCCCCTTTTTTACAGAGTACCCACAATGACTTGGGGCCTCCAAAACAGGAACAGCTTCTGTTTTTATCCCATCGGAAAAGGCTATAAAAGAACAATCAAATTTAAGTTGTTTTTTTTTTACATATATATACACAATATAATCCTGAACATAAAACGCACCTTGTACAAAGAGGCCAGACGTTGGTCCAGGTGGCAGTTTTACGCTCATATGTTGGCTAGAACACAGCAGCTGAAATTCAGGGGTTAGGGGATCGGGTGTGGGTTTGATTGCAAGGTGGGGAATGATTTGATACAAAGGTTTGAATGTAACAGGAGGAACTGCAGTTTGTGTGCCATTGTGTGCCTTGTGGTGACACTGAAGCTGTAGGGTTCGGTATCGCAGTTGAGAGAGATCCCAGAACCTGACTGTTAGAGACATCACTGTGGAGGACTGAAGAGGTAAAAAGAGTGAGAATGAGTCATGATACCAGTTAAAACGCTGGACCAAATGCAGAGAGTATTCAAAATGTAATTTAAAATGTTTAAAAAGTTAATTTATGATCATTTAAATATTAATCTGACAGCCATATTTTAATTTAATCTAACATTTATTCCACATTTCATTTTGTAATGTGTTGCAAGGTTGTGAAAAGGTCTCTCCAGGGTAAGACTTGATGAAGCCTGACTTAAATGGTAAGTTTACAAAAAACAATAATAATTCTGTCAATTACTCATCCTCAACTCAGAGCTTTTTGACCCTCCGTAGACAACAATGTAACTGCAACTTGGGGGAAATAATTAATCCTGAATTAATAAATTGTGTTATTGTTTTTTTGAACACACAAAGTATTCTTGTAGTTTTGTAGAATTACACTTGAACCCTTGATGTTCTCCAACCCCAGAAAAGTAGCAATGGCATTGGCAAAATAATCTGTGTGACATTGCGGTTGCATTGTTGTATATGGAGGGTCACATATCTATGATTTTATTCAGAAATATCTTAATTTGTATACCAAAGATGAAAAAGGGTCTTACACGTTTGAAACAAAATGTAGAGGAATTAATGACAGAAATTTTTATTTTGCGGGGAACTAATTTCAATTCCAATTTTGAATCAAGGATTATTTCATTTTATTCAATTAACAAACTTATTCAATAACATGCTGGAATATGGCTCACCATTTTTTGTGTGTGGCAGGAAGGCAGTGGTGAAGAGAGCAGAACACTGCCACCTCTGGAGTGGAGTGTGTAATTACAGGCTGCTGGGACAGATGAAATGGAGATCCAGGTTTTTGTCTTCGCATCTTCATAAATCACCAGAGAGATACAAAAAACAAATATTGGATATGTATAATGTGTTCAAAGAAACTATATTACAGTTATTAAAAAAAAAATAAAAAATCTATTCCATCACTCAAATCTTGCATTTAAATTATTTTTTTTAAAGTATCAAAACACAAATAATATTGTGTATTATTATTACAACCATAAAAATCCAGAAACATGGTTGGGAAGCATTGATACTCAGCTCACCTTTGACTTTAATGGAGTCTGCTCTTGCTGAGGGCAAAGTTACCAATATCTTATGTCTCATGCATTTAAGAGACGGAAACATCTTTGGGGTTTGAGCAGAAAGAGTTGGAGGAAAGACAGGGAGCAGGGTTGGTTGTGTAACTGGAGGGGTCAGAGGATTGTATGTAGGTTGAGGCATTGGCTGGATGGTTGGTTGCAAAGCAGTGGTCATGGCTGGTGAATATTGTGGAGGGGGTATCATTGGGTATTTGGGTACTGTATCTTTATGTGTTTGTTTTTTTTGTTCTACGGGTAGAGACTGATGTGGTTTAGAAAAATCAAAAGGAGGTGCCAGATGATGAAAGGGATACATGGGATAAATGTAAGCAGGTGGTTTCCGTGGTGCTCCAGGTTGTTGATAAGGAATGTGAGGGACCACAGCAGGTTTGGGTGCTGCAGGTTGCCGAGCGACTTCAGGGACAGCTGCCAAAGCAGGAGCATGTGGGATAAAAGGAAGAGAATGAAGGGAAGGATGAAACTGAGACAGGCGGGGAGGAAATGGACAAGAGAGAGTGAACCGCTTTCCATCCAAGATGAGAACAATGGTGTTTTCTTCATCCTGCAAACAAGGGAAACAAGTGAAACTTCTCAAAGCAAGCAGTCACGGTTTCAAAATTGACATTTTGTGATATTAAAGACACTAAGGCCTTGTTTACTCTATAGATTAAATGTGATCAATGCAAAAACGCATGCATTTGGAGATTGCAAGATCGATTTCGCATTAATTTGTGGATATAAATCAGATATAAATCATATGTTTGCAAGTGCAACACATGTTAATGGCCAGATTGGATTTTCTGGGGCACTGTGTTCTGTATGTTAAAACTGAGTTGAATGGCATTATATTCTCAGGAGGAGCACGTGTGGAAGTGGCAGTGTTGCCGTAGTCTTCCTGAAGATCTGGGCTTCTTTAACACTGTTGCTGCTGGTAGTTTTTCCATGTCAACGTGTTAAAGCAACCCTTCAAACATGGTAGTTAGTCACTGGAATGCAAACTTTAACTGGAAACCCCACGATGTGTATTTTTTGTTTTTTTCCAGGGCACCCTCCTCGAAAATTAATTTTAAGTAGAAATTGGGCTGGTTATATTCCAAGTTCTGCACTGTAAACATTAGACATTTTAGTATTTGTTTAAATATGGAAACAAATATAAGGGGACAACCAAGAAATGTGACGAAAAAGTCAGGAAGAACATGTACTGTTTCAACAATTGTTGAATACTTCCAAAGGATCATGTCAGCTATGATTAACCATAATATTGTTCCACTATACAGTATTTTATTTTCAGTGTAAGCATATTTATCTAGCCTATATATATATTTTCAAAATTATAAAAAGGACAAATAATAGAAGCACTCAGAACGTGTAATGTTTACAGCCACAGAACGTGCATAAAAAAAACTAATTAAAATCCTCGAAATCCTTGAAATAAGTGGTTTTTAATAATGAACTATTATTTCAAACAAAAATTGTTTCATTAGTTTAAGTAACAAAAATAATAATAATAATAATGTACTATAGGCCTAATGCACTAAAATCTACAAGTACAGTACAGCTGAGAAACATGGTCATTTACCACAAGTGTAGGAGACTAATTACCTTCATTTTAAGTGTACTTACCTTAACAGTCACACATCTTGGTCTGAAAACAGTATGAAGTAGTACAACATCAGATGGTGAATGTACGCGATATGCGCACGTCTCAGAAAGGAGAGGCAGTATTTTACCATTCACTGTGGATTGCAAATAAATTGCATTTAGGACTTATTTTGAATCTCTGAAGACAACTTTATGTTTTTGTCAACATTATGTTTTAAATAGGGGTTTAAAATGGTCAAATTAAATTTAACCTACCTTTAACCTTGTGTTTCTCAGCTGCTTCCCGGGCACCTTCTATTGCAATGACCATGCCAAACTGAGAGCACAAGACAGAAGGTGACGGTTGTGAAACCACAGGTGTCACAGGACAGGATATCTTTATGGGACTGCCCCACCATAGCAATGAAAGCACATAACTGCCATCCTGAAAAGTGGAAGGACTGATTAAAACATTGAATAAGTTATTTTATTTTAATTATTTATTAAACAGCAAGGAAACTGTTAATTCAAAAACATTTCATACATTCTGGACATGTCATGTCATCCACAATTTATTGGAATCTGTCAAGTATAAACTAACATACTCTCTTTCTCCCCTTCAATATAAAATAGAAACTATGGCACAAGACAAAAAATCTGTTACCTCTTGTGTGATGTAGCACCCATCATATGGGGCCATGAGAACAAAATCTTCCCACGTGACCCTGACAGAATAACCACAATATGCAGGTACCTGGAATAAAGGCAGCGGGGCTGCATCCACTGTGAAACACACACACACACACACACAACAGTTAATTGTCTGCAGTACCATCAAAGGGACCATCAAAACAACAAAAAGCAAACAAATTAACCCTCGACTTCCTCACCTCTTTCCACAAAAATGTGTGTGTATTCTTTTTCTGTAGCTGTTAAGGTCATTACTGCTTCTGAACAGTGTACCACGGGCAATGCCAGCCACATAGATATGGATTGGGGGCCAGACCGACTCTGAGGACCATCCATTTTCCCAGAGAACGCTGGTCCCCAAAATGCTATTCATTAATACAAAAACAAACAAAATATAGACGACTTTAAAAACACTGTTTATAGTTCTTCTAGTACAATAAGGGGAACTCACCTGAGGCGTCGCTTTGAAATCCATCTTCAATTTCAAAAGCTCTTTTGTGAAAATTTGTGAGAGCCGTATTTTCAGTTGCAGAAAGTATATTTGCACTATCGTTGGACCTAAACTCATTCATGTATTTAATCGACGGCAGAAGTGGTGTTTTATTCTTATTTCGATTGGAAAAATCCGCATGTTTTGCAGTCGCGCGTCGAAAGCGCTTTACATCCGAATTCGTGGCTTTGAACTCAAGCGCACCGCTTTGGTATTGTCGTGAAAATCCAGTTTTCTGTCTAAGATTGTACACTCTACTGAAACTACTTTCTCCAGAATAAACAATTCCTTCCAGATCAGGCGTAGGGCTAAAAGAACCACAGTTGATATTAAGTGATATTTCTGATAACATAAAAATTGAAATAAATGTTATTAGTTCCAAAGACATCGCCAGTCTCCCGTTTACCTCACGCGCGCAGCAATTCCGCACGAAACAGCGAGTGTAATCACCAAATTAATCTAGACCACCTGTATATGGGTGAATGGCGTGACGCTCATTTTTGTCTGGATCGGTTACGTTGTCAAAAGTACATTGAAATGCAATTTTAAAGAACAAATGGACGTTTGTATTCTTAATGTTAAGAATGTGTTGCGAGGTATCAAGTTGTTGGGGCGCTTCCTGTCGCATCCGGTGTGGACAACAGTGTGTGACCTGTGTTGGTAAAATAAGTCACAATGAGCTAATTTTCTAAAATATGTTCTTTTTATTTCCACATTCTCCATTAAAAGACTTTTAAAATGGCATATGATTTGTTGGAAAAAGATTCCAATTCCAAGATGGAACATAATTCTCTGAACTTTGCATTAATTCCTCCACTTCCTTTCTTATTAATCACTATATTAATAAATTCATATAATCACATTATTATTTTAAATTTGTTATTTTAAAAAGTATGTGTATATATGTATGTATATATATATATATATATATATATATATATATATATATATATATATATAAACTAGTGTAATGCAGGGATCTAATAGCCTATAGGCTACTGTTACACATCTGGGACCTGTACCATGATGGTAGATTCAAAGTTACAGTATTAGTTTTGAGATGACAAAATCCCCTCAATCCGGCTTTGTTGGTACCATATGCTAATCATCAATTTACTTTGTCAACTCAGGCTTTGATGATGACATCACTGGAGAACAGCCAATCACAAGCCTTGGTAAAAGGTGGTTAAAGAGATAAAAAAAAAATATGAATTTAAATACATTTACAATAAAAAAAAAGTTTTCATGAAGGAAGACAAATAAAAGTGATTATCAGTGCAGTCACAAGGGAAAGTTAGTGTATATATTAGATTAAATTAGATTACACTTTATTGTCATTACACATGTACAAGTACATGGCAACGAAATGCAGTTTAGGTCTAACCAGTAGTGCAATAGCAGCAAATGCAGGTTATAGTTATAAGTACAAGTTATAAGTGCGCTTAGCAGATATGTACAAGCAGAAACTGGATAATATTTACAGATGGATATACAGTGATATGAATATGATATACAGTTTGTATTGACTAATTGGGAGTTACAAGGATATGCATAATGTACAGGTTGCTTTAGTAGTCATGAATGTGCATCATGAATATGCATTTACTATATTAGGGGTTGACATATGTATAAAATATATAATCAGAAATTTACAAGTGTACATGTGCAGTGAATATGTACATTTACAAGTGGGTATGTACAGTTTAGTGCAATGATTATGTGCAAATATTAAATGTGCAAAATTAAATAGTGCAATGGTTATGGGGGGGGAGTGTATGGGGGTTGTGGGGGGTGGATGGGGCAAAGAAGTCAGTGTGGGGCAGAGTTCAGTGAGGAGACATCTCTTGGAAAAAAGCTGTTCCTCAGTCTGCTGGTTCTATTCCAGGGGAGGCTAAAGCGTCAGGATGGTGGGAGGAGTCCTTAAGAATACTGCATGCTCGATGCAGACAGTGCTTCTTCTTGGAAGCGGAGTTCCTGTGATGCGTTGGGCAGTTTTCACCACCCGCTGCAGTGCCTTACGCTCAGCAACAGAGCAGCTCCTATACCACACTGTGACACAGTTAGTTAGGATGCTCTGCATTGTGCAGCGATAGAAGTTTACCAGGATTGCTGAGGTTCTTCTTTAGTTTCCTCAAAAAGAAAAGACACTGGTGAGTCTTCTTGACCAGGCTGGAGGTGCTGGTGGTACAGGTTAAGTCCTCCGATATGTGTGTCCCCGGGAACTTGAAGGATGACACAGGCTCAACAGCCATCCTGTTAATGTGGATGGGATCATGTGAGCCTCTTCTCTCCTTCCTGAAGTCCACAATAAGCTCCTTGGTTTTGGTGGTTAAGGAGCAGGTTATTGTCTTTGCACCACATGGCCAGATGTTGAACCTCCTCCTCTGTGCTTCTATTGCCTTGGTAGGCAAACTGGTGTGGGTCCAGGGTCGGTGGGAGAGAGTCCTTCAGATGTGACAGGACTAACCGCTCAAAGCACTTCATGAAGATGGGCGTGAGTGCTACAGGGTGGTAGTCGTTCGGGCAGGTTGGACTAGAGTGTTTCGCCACTGGCACAATGGAGGTGGATTTAAAGCATGTTGGAACCACTGCTTGGGCAAGAGACATGTTGAAGATGTCTGTGAAAACCCCAGTGAGCTGCTCTGCACATGTCTTGAGTACGCACCCAGGGATGCCGCTGGAAATATGGTATATACAGTAGCTGGAAATACAGTATGATAGCAACTTTTTAAAGCATCTATTGATTCTACAGCTAATTTACATTATATAGGATGTTAACATTCATATAAAATAAATTTATAATGAATTTGAGGATTAATAATAATATAAATCATATGCTATAAATCATGGAACTAAATTTTTGTTTTAGGCTAGACAATTTTGAAAAAAAAAACAATTGTACCGTGTAGCTTTGTTCATATATGATTAATCATATTTTCAGTTCGCGATCTCAAACTCAAAAACTAATCTGTCCTGGAGCAATTAGCCTGGGAGTAGAATTTACTATAACAATGTACACCTCTAAAAGCCAAGCCACTTTCATTGTACCTAAACAGTTACCTTAACTTTAAACTGGCTCCACTTTTTTTTTTTTTTTAAACAATTCTGTGTATGTAGTATGTGTAGGACATCCTACACATGTAGGAAACGTAGGCATGTGTAGGATGCGGTGCTGGAGGAGCCTTTATGGGCATGATACAGTTTTCAGCAGCAAAAAAATAAATAAATAGTAAATAAACTCTTAAAAACAGAAAATGAAAAAGCCATGCAAGTATTTATTTGAAGGTTTAGCGCAAGATAACAGTCAGAAAGCACAACATATTTACAAAATATTTATTGTATTATCAGTAGAACACATGGTTTAATACAGCCACTTTCACACCATATGAATGCATTATCAAGAAAAAAAAAATTCCAGAAAGACTATTAAACCATATTTTCTAGTCAAACACTTTATGTTGTATACAAACACCAACCACATTTTAATTTTAAGCTTCAAAAGCCGGAGGCCTGTAAAAATACAGCCTAGTGCATGATGCTTTTTTTTTTTCTTTTTTTTTTTTGCAGATTGCCCTTATTCCGGATAGCTTACTGTGGGGGGAGCATACATCCTTTGGGAGGCTTGGCTGCCCTTAAGAATTGGTAGCGGACAGTGCTAAGGCTTGACTTCTTGCAGCAACTGGCCTTTCAGGGTGGACACGGTGATTCTTTATGTATCTGACCGAAGGACCCAGACTGTGAGAAACCTGAGCCTTACCTTTGCCCTGTGAAGGATGGTGCACGGCTATTTTAGGACGATTCCCTTTATTTGTTCCCCGTGGAATGAGCACTGAAGATTTGGACCGTGGCTGGACAAATCCCTCAGGACTAGATCTTGTATTTTCTGCAAAAACATCAGCTGAAGGTTTCTCTGGTCTAAAGGAATATGGAAATGTGGAAAGCTGACTGGGCATGTATTGTGAAGGACTTGAGATTCCGTTGACGGGGGCACTGAAAACAGACCTCCGATATGCGTCTAGAGACGGTCCTCCACCAGTCTGATACTGGGGATAGCCCGGTGTCTGGCTTGAAGCAGGCATAAAAGGTCTTGACTCTTGAGTCAACCCTTTAACAAGAAAGGGACTGGTTGACCAAGGTTGTTGGACTGACCCATGATGATGACGATTATGCCTCTGATGATATTGGGGCTGAAGGGGTCTTGAATCATAAAAAGTAGGATATGGCCTGGTTTCGGTTTGCAGATTTATGGGCTTAAACGGAGAAGTAGGTAATAATGGTGTAGCGGAACCTTGAGGGCCATAACCACTTGGGTAAAGCTGCTGCTGGTACGGAGAAGTCTGGAAATACGGAGCTGGCTGGAAAAGTGGGGTACCCGTACCATAAGGGCTAGAAGCTACACCACCAGGCAGTAGTAGTTGTTGCTGCAAGTACCCTTTCATGGGTGGCACAGGAGGATCAACAGGTGCAAGCGGAGCAATGTCAGGCTTCTGATAACCAGGTTTTTGATATTGCAATGGCTGATTTGGAGCAGGAGGCTGAAACTTATGTGGGTGAAACTTATGTGGGTGAATCGGCGGTTGATGATCGTCATAGGAGCACAGGAAATAACCAGGTGGAATCAACTGTGCCAAGTTTGCAAGTGCAGGATTTACTTGAAGTGGATTGGGTTTAGGAAAGTTCTGATGTGACCCATCAGGCCTGTATAGTGAAGCACTAGAGAAAGTCCCACGTAAAACTTGATATTCCTGAGCAGCAGGAGAAGGCTTCGTTTGAGGGGGAGTTGAAGCAGGTCTTTCTAACTTATCAGGATAACGCAGGTATTGATACTCAGATTTAGGGGCCTTAGTGACTGGAGCAGCGGTTTCCTCTTGTCTCTGCTCATAAGAGACTGGAGGCTGTGGATTTTGAACACTGGAGCTAAACTCAGAGCTTGAGTCTGTAGGATCAGGGGTCAGAGCAGAAGTTGGTTCAGGGCTCAGAGGCACAGGTTTACCTGGCAGATGGTCTCTGGGAGCGTGCTGGTATGACATGGGAAGTGAAAATGGGAAGTTTACAGCTAGACTAAAGGAGCCAGGCAAAGATGGTAATTTAGGCAGCATTGAATTTCTGCGAAGTGGAGTGGGTGTTCTAGCCGTATTTCTTGCCGTTGCCTCTACAGGAAATACTTGCTCCTTTTTCACAACCTGACTGGCCATTGCATTTTTTGGAAATCCAGTTGGTGGATTCTGGTATAAGTCGGGTTTCTGTTTTGGCAGGGGTTGGTTTGTCTCAGAAAGCCTGGAGTCCATGACTGGAAGCAATGTTTGCTCATATGGACAGGACAGTGTGATCATCTTGTCTTTTAATCTCAAATTCACATTGTAATTACCTTCCTGAAATCATATTTAAAATCACATGTCAGAAATATATAATACAAATTAAAACACACACCACAACTTACCCCTACAGTGACTCCGCAGCTTGTGTATGGAACGGAGAATGTGAGAACTCCTTGGTTAGACAGCCCTCTCTTCCAGCATTCAGTCGCCACATAAAGCAGAGGTGCCCATTCTTCATTTACTGGGGGAAACAAGTGGCATTAACATATCAGCAAGACCAGGCCCTTCAGAAACTCTTCCCCCACCATTACTCAATACTTACATGCAACGGACAGTTTATCTGATGTCCCATCAACTACAGTCAATTCCATGGCTTTGTTCTTACAGATCTTGGAGAAAGGGGTCACACTTACAGGACAGGTCAGGTCAAGATCTGTCCCATACCAGCTCAGAGACAGTACACGTTTGGATGACTACAGAAAAAAAAAAAACAGCCTTAGGTAGTCTTGTTGGGGGCAACATGTTGCAATTACAATAGATCAGTTATTGGACCGTACATGAAATAGGTGTTGCTACAGCCACAGATGTTCAATGGACATTCAGGTTTTGGCCAATAGTAACACAAGGAGTTAAAAAAGCCAAGTAACAGAAACAGCAACAACTCCCATGAAGACTTCAGTAAAAAACGGATACTTGCCTCCTGTTTCACATAGCAGGAATCATGGTTGAATAAAAGACGAATATCAGTGTTTGTGGGCTTTATGGAAACACCACAAAATGCTGACAAATGGTTCAAGTGAAGTTTGTCTCCGCGTGCTATCATTAGAGGAAAAAGACAATGCTGTAGTTTAAATAGGAATAATGGCATGAATCCGATTAAGTTAAATACAACTCAATATATAACTTCCCGCTGACATGACAAAATAAGCTACTGTGATGCGAGTTATGTCAGGACGTTAAGGGGGTCATGCTCACACTTACGTCCATAAACTCGGATATTAGAGAAATCGGCATACTGTAGAACAACGGTTAAGACTCGGTCCCCGCATTCATATTGTGGTTTAGTTGCCGGGGTCTGTTCTGCGGCACTAAACTGTCCAATTCCCTTAGATCTCACACTTCTTCGCTGCTTCGAGTTTCGCCAAACTGACTTGAAAAGATCGCCATTTGAAATCTCGTCGGGAAACTGAACGTATTTCCTAGCAAATTCGCTACACAAAACACCGTGAAAAGACAGTAATAAAACACAGAGTACTGGAAGATGACCGCACTTATTCATGTTGAACAGGTCGCTAATAGCTTCTCATTACTTTAATGTTTAGTTTGCCTTATATTATGCTTGCGCGAGCCAATGTCAACGTAACTTTTTAGGCTACATAAAACACAAAAGAACTACTCTAGAATCACATCAGTAGGTTGCCGCCTACTAGCGAAAACAAACGCAGCAAAATGAAGCCTGTGGACTTCCTTATTAAATAGCATGAGACACAGCTGAAGTTAATAGTCAATCAATGTCAAAAACCGAACCGCACTCAAATAATCACTAAATTTTGAGTTTGAGGTGCAACATGCACCGTGCGTTTTTCGGAAGTTTAATTCAGAATGGGCTTTTAGCAATTTACCTTTTGAAACGTTTAAATAAAACAGTTAAATAAACATCTAAATTGATAAAATGTCTATTTTAATATACTTAAAAAAAACTTTATTCTTGTGATGTAACGTTTTTAGCATCATTACTCCAGTAGGCTATAAAATGTCAGAAGTAATAATTATATATATAATTAAAATATATAATATATATAATTATTATTATTATTTTTTTTTTTTTTACTTGTACTCCGGATTTTTTGATTTTTGAATAAAAAGGTAAAAAGAACAGAATTTATTCAAAATATAAATTTATATTATTTTCAAAAAAATATATATAAATCATCACTTATCAATTTAAAACATCTTTGCTGAATAAAAGCTTTGATTTCTTTCAAAAAAGAAAGTAGAAAATTGGCTGACACCAAACTTTTGAATGGTGTACATAGCCTATTGTTAAAATATTTATAGGCTATTTTAATCAAATTTAAAATAGGTTCAACAAAACAAAAAATTAGGCAGTACAACCATTTCAGCAGTGATAATAAATTAGCACATTAGAATAATTTATAAATAATGTGACATTGAAGACTGAAGTAGGCCTAACCATGCTGAAAATGCAGCTTTGCGTGACAGGAATAAATTACATTTTATTGTATATTAAAATAGAAACGCGTTTTTTAACATCGTATATACCACACTGTATTGTTCAAATAAACACAGCCTTGATGAGAATAAGAAACTCCTTACTGAAAAAAATCTTACTGATCCCAAACTTTTGACCGAGCCGTTCAACTGAATCCGCAGTAGGTGTCGCTCCAAACCTACTTTAGATGACTCATCATCAACCTCTGCAAAGTACCTGCGCATGGTTTTCTGCCTCTGCGCTACTTTATCGTGATTGGACAGATAGGTTTTGACTGGCTTTGCGGTCGCCCTATTGTTGGGTAGCCATGTGCTGCGTTTGGCCCGTTCAGCCACCTTTATGCAGCAGCTCCGAGTGCGACACCGGCCGAGTGTGGAGTCTGCGGCGCGTCTCTAGACTAGAAGAGCTGAGTAAAGGATGCTGCGGCAAGCGGATAGATCGCTGTACCGCGCAGCAAAGCTTTAGGATGACGACGTCGCTAACTCTCCCACATAATTACTGAGCACTCGGCACAAGTCATTTGCAGTGCGTTTAAGGAGGCATCTAAAGACAGGACAGCCCGGCGTTTAAAAATAAAATGTTCTGGTGGCTGTTTTTTGACATTGAGAGAAATCAACGTTTGTGTGTCTCTTACTACAACTAGTGTATGAATTTCCAGCGAGCGACAATACAGTTCTAGGATTTCACTGGATGTGGGATACGTAAGGACTTAAAAGTAAGTCCTTGGGATGGGTGGGGTCCTCTATGCAGCAAAGAGTGCGGGAGGGGGGCGAGACGACGGACGAGGTGCGGGGAAGTGCGAATATCCTCGGATGGTGGTGCATCAGATAGGCTACGAAAATCGAGAAATAAATTGAGAGCTTAAAATACCCAAGGTAACCTTTTATTATCTGTGCCATGGCTATGGGATTCTCGCGCCAGTGAGGTTGTAAAGTGTTTTATGTTTTGATACAATTAAGCGTCTTAGAATCGTCATAAAAGAACGGAAATATATTTTGAACTGTAATAGAACGTTTAGAATTAATTGAAAACTGGAAGAAAATCACCGAACGCATGACGTGACACGTATTCCTTCTGTGTCGTATTGTAATTCGCTGGAGCTTTCGCATTAGCTTCTTATGTGCATTTCTCTAATGTATGTAATGTAGGTTTGCTAGAGTTTACCAATAAATAATATTGTGTTTATGCATTTTTGTTTGCACCAGGCGGTATTTTTAAACATCCGATGAATATAAATTATGAGGCAGAATTGCAGAAGGTCTGTAACTGTTAATATAGGCTAGTTTTTTATAGTTTAATGGGATTTAACTAAATATTTTTTTTTATCTTAAAACGTTGTTTGTATGGACAGCATGCATCAGCATTTTAAATTACATGTAAGTTAACCTACTGTATCTGTGACTTAAAGAAACAGACTCTTCCCTCATGACACTGTAGTTGTAATCTACTATGTAATCTTAGTAGAAACAAAGCTCATATCCAAAAAGTAAAGCTACCCTAAAGTAATAAAAAAATGTGTACTGAATAACTTTTATGCAGCTTTAATGTGATGATGGCATAGGCCATGACTGCTTTGTTATTAGAATGGGAAGTGCTAACACGCATGGCTTAAGCATTACTAGCACACAATTAAAAGCACTGTGTGAATGAAAACCATAGATTAATTTTGAATAATGTAAAGAGGACATTAAAGCCCCATTTTTCCTTAATGCTTTGCTTGGGACATCTTTAATTTCAAAACATGGCTATTCTCAATAAGTAATGATTGGATGGCTGCTGAATTGCACAGTATATTTTGATGTAGCCTATAGTATTTCTTAAACACAAGATGTTATATGTAATATTTCCCTTACAGCAGGCGATTGTTCCACCCTGTTTTCCCCCCATCCTCTGAATATGTTCAAGGCCTTGGCAGGAATCTGTTTGCTTCATCTGACTACAATTTTCTTCCTTTTCTGGGCAACTATAGATGATGTAAGTTCATGTTCTTCTAATAAAATCTATGTCTTCGTTATACATTCAGACACATGAGTACACATTCAGACACAAATGTGTATGAAAAATGTATGTGCTGTGATCTGAAGGCAGTTGTATTGTTGTTGTGTTTTCCCCAGGCATGGTGGTTCACAGAGAATCTTTATACAGACTTGTGGGGCAGATGGGTGATGGAGAACAATAATAATGTCTGGGTGTACATGGACATACCAACCTCATACCGGAAGGGTAAGATAAACCATGTTAAAAGTATGCATTATTACATATTTGTCTATTTTCACTGGTCAACCCCAGTGTATATGCACCCTATTGAGTTCTTAAAGAACTTTCAGTGAACTGTTCTTTCAAGGGCCAATTTTAGAACATTTAAATAATCTCATTCATACAATAAAAACATTCCATGGATGTTAAAGTTTCTTTAAGCCAGTAAACCTGTATACAGACTGGGACATTCATGCGATGCCCCTTTAATTCATCTATCTAGACTATCTGCAAGCGGTCCAGGCCTTTACAGTCCTGTCCTGTCTGTTTGCTGTCTTCTCTCTGTGCATCTTCGTATTCCAACTCTTTACTCTCGGTAAAGGAAAGCGGTTTACCATTTCTGGAGTTGTGCAGCTCATCTCTTGTAAGTCCTGTTTCTGGAAATTTGAGGTTAAATTGAAACATACACATGTGGATCATTGTCTTAGAAGTCCTACAGACATTATGCACTTCTCTTGGGATCTCTAGGTTTCTGCATCATGGTGGCTCTGTCAGTCTATACCGATCACTTTCACAGAAATGAGAAGAACGGCTGGTATGGCTGGTCCTACATCATGGCCTGGTTTGGGTGGCTGCTGACCCTCTTCACTGGAATTATGTACATCATCCTGCGCAAACGAGTGGAATAAATTTTAGACCTTGCTCTCAGTGCTATTGTACAGCCTTAATTATTTCTCTTCAAAGTCTAAGTACAGAACTTCTATGAGTAACGAGTTGTCTCAAATGTTACAGGCATTGGTTCAGTTCATTAAAACTGAAGAAAGTGTTGATTCAGCATTTGAAGAAAATTGGCCAGAAAAGTTTCTTTAACAAGAAGAGAAATGCTTTTTGCATTTTTGTTTAGAGTAATACTATAGTTGAGTTTGATGAGACTTCTTTCCTAGTTTCACAAAGCACTGAGGGCAGTCAGAGGGTCTAAAAACACTGTATTGCAGACGTTTGTGTGTAAAGATGGTAAGGATGCAGTATATACAAGAATGGAATGTAAAAATGTATTTATAACATGTATAAAGAGAAAGATAAGTTGTACATATAAAGTACATACAGAAAAATGTTATCAAAGACTAGTTTTAAACATCACTTGCACTTTAAGAATTAGGCTTGTATGGAACACGAGTTTATTTTATTTCATAAAAAAATTATATTAGTTTATTTGATTTTGTGTTGTTGAAGGCAATAGCACAGGATAGTCTCTAGGTCAAAATAGGGGTCAACTCTTTGTGACTGTGATGCATATGGTGCTGTTCAAATTTGTGATCGCTCACTTGATCATGTAGACATCTGAATAATACACAATAATTTTGTAATTGCACTGTACAGACCCTCTGTCAACATATTTATTTGCCATTTCTGTGTGGACAAATGCTTTCTTGATAATGAAATGGGCCCTGTTGCTATGCCAGCCATTTTTAATTAGCATGACCTTGATGAGTGATTGTGAATATGGTCAGATGATCACCTGTAAAATTTCTATAGCACAGAATGTTACAAAAGAATTTATAAAATGCTTGGGTTTTTTTAAACGTAAAAATGTAGTTTTATGGGAGAAAGGATTCAACATCCTCTCAAAAAAGAGCTCTTAATGCCTGGTTAAGGGTTTTTTTGCCTACGTACTTTGGTTAAAATTTACGCTGGTTCTAGATGTATTTTTTGTTGCAGTATGACAGTAAATGGAAAGGATGTTATTTTTTCAACGCTAAGCCAAACAGTGTAAACCAGGGACGACATTAATTTTAGTAATCACACAAATAAAAACCTTGCCATAAGAATCGCTTTTGTTATTTTATTATTTACAACATCAATATGTTACAACTTTAAATAAGCTTCAACATAATCATTTACATTTTCAACACAATATCCAACCGCAGAGAATAAAATGTACATTCGAATCACTGAAGCAAGTTTGTATAGGAGACATGAAAGCGTCTGTTATTAGAGAAGTTTTCATGCGTGTATGTACAGCTCTGCTAGGTTCAGTGACCTTCTACAGTCCTCATGCAAAATGCACCAGGCACTGGCATAGGAATCTTCCAATAAGAACTGTTTTGTGGGGGTGTACTGAACTAAATCATATGCCCTGACCGGAGGGTGTAATTCGCTCCTGAACCACTAAGTGGAGGAGATGATTCTGTTCTGCTGAAAGGAGAGGCCTGTTGTGACAAGAGAAAGGTGACAGTTATCTAATTGCAAAGGCTTCGAATTTAATATAGATAAATGCATAGTATGAGTCAGAAAATGCAGAAAGCTCACCATAGTTCGATCTGGAGAGCCTTGAGAGATTCTGTATCCTTTTCCTGGCAGGCCATCTGCAGACAGGCCATTAAGAGCATTTAGCCATGAGTTTATAGCATTTTAGACTACACTGTATCCTAAGTCAGAGACCACTACTGAAAGTATATTATCTATGTAAGAATTTAATTAAAAATGTGAAATTATATTCATTTTGTTTTAATATCCCTTATGCTCGCTGAGGCTGCATTTATTTAAAAAAATTAATTGTTCAGAAATATAAAAAAATTATATTGTAATATTTTTGTAAAAACACAATATATTATTTTGTAAATTTCAGATTCTTTAATAAATAGAAATAGAAAATGTTATCTTTTGTAACATTACAAATGTCTTTTTTTTGTGACTTTAAATCAATTTAATGCATGCTTGCTGAATTTAAGTATAAATAAATAGAAATAATTACAAATCATACACCGCACTTTTGATCTGTAAGATATTCTTAGTGAAATATATGTCTTCCTTATTTTATACTATAATGATTTATTGTTTGAAATATTTCAAAAACCAAAAACTTGTTTCCAGATTATTTCCAGGTTGAAGTTGGATTTTAAATGTGGTCCCAGACTATGTTTTTACAGACTGATTTTAAATACTCACCACAACAGACTGCAGAAGGAGGAACACATTTTCTGGAAGGAAGTTTACTAAAGGACAGACAGTAACAACAGTTTTTAAATAACAGCAACCAGATAAAACACTGTGCCTGCCTGGTTCTCCATTAGCTACAAAGTCTTACCCTGACTATGTGAGTCGAAGGATTCCCAGGCGTATCGCTCTAGTGTTTGAGCGTGCTCAGGTAACAGCTTTTGAGGGGGAGGCTAAAACACAGTAACACAAATATATAAGACCCTGGATCACAAAACCTGGCCTAAGTCATTGGGGTATATTTGTAGCAATAGCCAAAAATACATTGTATGGGTTAAAACGATCAAATTTTCTTTTATGAAGATATTTGATAAATTTCCTATTTTGTAAGTTTCCTATAAAACTTAATTTTTGATTAGTAATATGCATTGCTAAGAACTTCCTTTGGACAACTTTAAAGGCGATTTTCTCAGCATTTTGATGTTTTGCATCCTCAGATTCCAGATTCTTTTAATTATTTGTATCTTGGCCTGATATTGTCCTATCCTAACCACCATATATCAATGAAAAGCTTCTTCAGCTTTTAGATGATTTATAAATCTCAATTACAAAAAACTGAGCCTCATGTCCAGGTTCACATACAGTGTCATTTTTGGGCAAAATAAACACTAACGTTATAGTTTTTTTTTACATATTGGCCAAAATGTGAGCTAGACATATAAAGACTTTACCTCAAGTAGCATAAGTAGTAATACCCTGGAGATTTCACACTTCGCTATGATATCCATAAACGCACCTGGAATGAAAAACAGAATTGTAGCACTACTCCAAAAGAATCTTACAGCATATGCTTCATTTCTTTATTAGCTGAAAAGACTGCTGACTCGAAATGCAAACAAGCATGAAAATAAATCGCAAACATAACAGGACTTCAGCTTAGAATTTGCAAGTGATTGCAGAGTTTGATCAGGAAATCCAAATAAACTGCAAAACCTGGAAACTTTCCTGAATTTACACCACCGAACATCATGTGGCTGATTGTACTGTCTTATACTCATACCGACAGGGGTGTTTGTCCCGGGTAGCTGTAGTCCTCTTTCCTGACACATATGCTGCATCTCAGAGAGAACAGCAAGAGCGCCATCGTAATCACCTACCAATCAAACATCACATCACCGCTCTGAAAACCACAGAACATCTGAAACTCAACACCAAAACGAAGCACTGCTTTCTAGCAGTCTATCTCTAAACTCACGGGTCAGTATTTTGCATGAGGCCATTTCCCACAGTGACAGCAGGGCCTCAATTGGAGTCTGAATCTGCAGTTCTGCGGCTCTCTGGAAATGAACCACAGCCTCCCCGGGTCTGTTCATGTCCTACACACAAATATATAAACAGGACCACAGCATGAACAAGATGAAGATGCACTTTTAATTCATATATAAACAGAAAGCTGCTCCGTGTATTACAATGATTAATGTCTCACCTTCAGAGCATTGCCAAGCTCCAGTGAGAGACTGGCCGCCATAACAGGCTGATTCATCTCAATATAGACCTAAACAATATATAAGTACATATTTGCAGTATAACATCTAAAAAAATAAAATTAAAAAAATTTAAAAAACACAAAATCTGCATGTGATTGCAAGATTGTAGGCTTTTTACTTTATTAGTTCAGTACTAAACTGATGTTTAGGAGCATTTCAACATGTGAAAGAGCAGATACTGTAGCTGCAAGCGAAAATGAGCTAAAAGCGTTTTACTTTGGGGCGAACTATTACTTATATTTAGCTCTGCTTGTAGTCGTTTAACTGTTCGTGGTCATCTTCTCTTCTTCTAACTCGAACAGCAACAGTGAATAAAAGTAATATTGCGCTTTATGAATCTGTCAGGCCATGGTTATTATAATAGACTTATATGTAAAAAAAACAACCTTACTTGCATTTAAATAAATGCTATAAAAAAATGTATTCTACTTTAACTTTGATGTACTAAAACAACTAAAAAATAAAATAACCATTTAAGAAAATTATATATACAAAAACAACAGGAGATTGGTGTCTTAATTATAAAATAACAGTGTCAGGCTATGCTGAGCAGGAGAATCACTTACTTAACTGAAAATATAACATTATAAGAGACTTTTAATTCTATTTCAAACATTAACTGAGCCCAACATTCTGCAAAATATTCGGCTTGAGCTTAAGTATCTGATAAAATATGCATTTCCGACAAATACCTTTACAGCAAAACTATAGCAGTTCATTGCTGCCTGCATATTCTCATCGAAGCCGGGAGCCCTCAGTGCTCGGGTTTCCTGCTCCGAGGCCAGAAAGAGTCGGGCTGCATCAGTCAGTGCCAGAGCTTCTCCTGGAGCATTGAACAGGGTCTGCTCACAGCTACGAAGACAGAAAAACATTTCCAAATGTTCCTTAGATCAGAAAGGATGAAGAAGTTATAGTTATGCTGTGTTACCGGGCCATGGCGAGATTACAGAAGGCAGCATACTGAGGACAGTCCTGCTGCTTGAGCTCTTTGGCCAGCTGACCTGAGGAGAGATGTCATATAATGATAAACACAGACTAGCATCACCACACAGAATCACTCTTCTGACACAATACTCACCGAACTGTTCACTTGCTTCAGCGACATTAGGCTTTCGCAGAAAACGTCTGTGGCGAAGGAGAAAATATTAAAAGGCCACTAAATTTGTTTAATTCGACAGGCTTGAAAAGCTTGTTATGGAAAGCCGCTGGGTGGAAATTAAACACCTACAAGATGTCAACCTTAGCTGTTCGTGTATAACGTTAAATCTGTACGTTTATAATAATAGCATTGAACTATTGAACCTCATTTAGTAACGTTAACGTAAGTTACCTCTTGAAATGTTAATTAGCAGTATGCTAACGTTAATGAGGGTTGTGTTGTGCTGTTCACGACCATTTTTGGTTATGCTCAGTATTGTAAACAACATGAATGATCTGCCGATGTTAACATTGAAAACATTCACGTATTAGTAATATTGGTAATATATTTTAGCTCTTACTTTTTCAGTTTATTTGACACTGCCCGGTAGCGCGTCAGAAAATCTCCCTCTGCTGCCATTGTTGACACTTCAGAAGGAGGAGCAAACACATAGGAAGTTCTGAGACAAGAGTTCCCATTGGTTGCACGAAACTGAAGCTGTCTTGTGATAGGTTTATGGAGCGAAAGGGTGGGACTTTCACGAGCTGCAGAAAATGTAGCGCTTTTTATTGCAAGAATGCGTTTAATGAGTTGGGGGGGGAAAGGTAGGGACACATATTCAGTTTTTTATCTTTCATTTATCATACTGGCCCATAAAATATTAAATTACACAAAAAAATCTTTATTTGACACTTGTTCATATCAGCATGTATATTCGTTAACTCAATCATTCACAGGTTTTCATACACAGAATCAAATACATCATCTTCTTCTGCTTTGCAGTGCTAAAAGAGAAAAGAGAATTAAAAACGGTTGATATTCTGAAACACAATTATTTTTTTCGCCAAATATATTTACATTACTTTTTTTCATCAAGTCATATAAAATATAACAATCATATAATAATCATGAATTAGATTCATTTTTATTGAATTATCTTTTTTTACTGTTGCTTTCTGTTTTAACTGTGTGTCTGAGTAGGTATTATATATTTATTATTTGTGTCTTCGCTGCATGATTCAGTAAAAACATGCTAAAATTATTGTGCATTATATATGTTTATATAATAAATACTTCAAGCTGCATATTTAAATTTGACAAGCATATAGTTAGGTCTAAATTATAGGTTATACATGTTACACAATTTATTAAACAAACCTGTATTAAACAAACCTTTTCTGATTGGCTCTTCTTAGCGTTTTCTACATACGCCGAGTCTGAATGCAGTGTATCATAAATAGAGCCTGATCTGCGTTGTAGACTCTGTTGGAAAGAAGTATAAGAGGACAGAAGTTTATTTGAGACATCCTAATTAAAAAAACAACTATTAGCAAATACTGAGACAAAGAAAGAGCAAATGACTTCTATCCAAAAGAGTATTTGTAAATCTCACTGTGTAGAGTGATCCAGATACAGCATCTTCATCCAAAACCACTTCAGCACTCTCCCCTGGTGTCTGGGACGCTACTTTGTTTGTGTCTTCTCTACAAGAAGGCCGTTTCTAAAAAAAATAATAATAAAGCAAACCTACAGCTGAAACTAACAACATCATGTGTTTTTTTTACACTTGTGCCCTTTTTTGGTCATTACAGCACCAATCTTGCAATCAATGCAATTCTGGACAGTCCATCTGAAGCACGTTGCATAATAACACAAAGACGATCGTTTCGGAACTGACAATTTACTACATAGTCATGAGTCCATATCTATTGATCAGCCACAGCAGCATTAAAACAATCTTCCTAATATTTCCCCTACTGCTGCCAAACCTCTGAACATGTCCTGTGACACCTGGCTCCTGTGACAAATTGGCAAAAGACACGGTCTTACAAGGGCAGGCTTCCATGGATCAGATTTATTGCACATGCATATGCTCAGACCAGGAATTTGGAGACAAAGGCAAAACATTCAACTCTTTTTTTAATGATCCTGAAATCATTTCTTAAAGCAGGGCTGTCCAAACTTGGTCAAAAGTTGAGTTCCAACTTGCCTTAAAACACATGAATAGAGGATTCTAATATGCCTAGTAACAGCTTGATTACCTTTAATTAGGTTTGGAGCTAAACTCTGCGGGACAACGGCCCTCCAGGACCGAATTTGGACAGTCCTGTCTTAAAGGTATAATTAACCCACAAATTCTAATTTGATGTTTATCTGATTAACCTCAAGGCATCCGAGATGCAGGTGACTTTGTTTCTTCAGCAGAACACAAACGAAGATGTCCTGAGTGCGTTTACAGCGGCTATTGACATTCCTAATTGAGATTGTAGATAAAGTGCTAATGGTCCGTTAGATAGTTATAATGCACTTACAATTCTGCAATCTGTCATAAAGCAAGAAGAAGAAGATGTTTCACGCACAGCTGTTGTGAACGCAAGCAGGCCAGTTGGACAATGTGGTGAATCACTGGTGAAAAACTATATTAATACTGTTCAGTTTCTTGCACTGACAGATGGTTTTGTGTCTTTACACATCAGTGTATCATCACGAACTGCAGAGTTTAATTTGGTTTGGTCTGTGGTTGTTTTTTCACTCTCAAGGATGTGAGTTCCATTGACTTCCATTATACTGTATGACTGACAGACTGCAATGGTTTGAATTAAATCTTAATTTGTGTTCTACTGAAGTCAACTACAAAGTTACAGCTACAGCCGGGATGCCCTGGGGGCAAGCTGAAAAACATCTAAATTTCTATCCTATTTTATGTAGTGTAGCACAGAACATGCACACGACTATCCACTATCTAAAAGAAAAAGTGATTCTTTAGATCAGGCCGTGTGCCTCACATGACTCATGTCATGTAATTGCTTTCCTTAGTGGAAAAGGGGTCATCATGGATCATCATGATCGGTCTGAAATCTTTTTGTCCTTGCCAGCATTGTTGTCCAGCAATTTGAGCTAGCTCTTCTGTGATTAGACCAGACAGGCTAGCCAGCGCAGAGGGACTTCCTTCCTTTTGGTGTGAAAGGGCCTTTACATTGCCAAAAATATAAATGGGGAAGGAATGAGAGTGTTATTAAGCAAAAATAAGTAACTCTAACCTGACTTTTTACCAAGTGTGACATCTTTGTTGACCCTGGGACTAAATTATAATTAACCAATCAGATTTTAAGAAACAGTTTACAGTCAGTATTTGGTGCTTGTCATCTTTTCCTCTGATTTTAGACATTACTCATTGGCAAGAGTAGGTTTAGTTGTAGTTATATGGTCAAGACTATATTTTTGCATTAAAATGTTCTTCCAGGGTCAACAAAATAAGTTGACCTAGGGATACATAGAACTTGGCAAAATCAGGATGTGCAATAAGTAATCCTAGCTCTGGTGATTAAAAGTAACGCAAGGTAAAGTAACGCTACACACTGATGTTATTCACTTCACCTGTCAGTGGTTTTAATGTTGTGGCTGATCACTCTTTCAGATGTGCAGAAATCCATTGCCTGGACTTCTGCAGCATGAACATCCATGCATCAAAAAAAGCATACAGAATTTAATACCTAACCAATTCTAGATAGATTGAAGCAGGGCTGTTTAAACTCAGTCCTGTAGGGCCGGTGTCCTGCGGAGTTAAGTTCCAACCCTAAGCAGCAAATCAAGCTCTGACTAGCCATGTTAGACACTTCCATGCAGGTGTGTTGAGGCAAGTTGGAGCCAAACTCTGCAGGACACCGGCCCTCCAGGAACGATTTTGCCCTGGATTGAAGTACAGTGCTGTAATAAGACCAAAAATTACCTTGTAGCTCTTTAATATGTAAAGTGACCCAGCTACAGTGAAAATGAGAAGAATTCCTGAGAATGCCATCATTGTGATGATAGCACTGTCTACCTCCTCAGGCGGCTCCTGATAACCTTTATCTGGAAAACACAGAATTGGGGTAAGAGTGAAGAAACAATGGAAAATATGAGAAGAGGAACATTGCCTTTAGACAAAATTTGTGCATCACTGCTTTTCTTTCACGGAAAGTGGCAGTTTCAGTCGATCATGTCACATGGCCAAACTCACATGATGTCTTTATTCCTTTTTGAAAGCATTTGTAATGGACCTTTATTTATCTATTTAAGCCACAAACCTATTGAGTAAAAGGTTCTGAAGAAAAACTCTATTAACTTTAAGATTTGTATGTATTTAGGTAATGTTTAGCTTAAGAGATCATAAGTATCCAGTGAATTTCAATCATAGAAAAATGATCTGCAGACTCACCTCTCACATGAACCACCCAATACACCTTCTGTTCTGCAAAACTAAAATAGTAATTGCCAGAACTGGAGCTATTGTGCATGTTGATGCGTGCCCTCACAATCTTTGTAGTATCAGAAGATTCACTTGGAATTACTTTATTCCAAACATTTATCTTGTTCAGAGTGTAGCATACAATCTTGGTGGTGTTGTGGTTTGCTGGGACTGAAACTAACAGGCTGAAGTCAAGGGTTTCCCCTGCTAGTGCCACTCTGGTTCGCTCTGGCATGGAGATTTGAGGATTAGCTAGAGGAACAGAGAATAGAACATAAGGTTATTGAACCATCTGTGCTCTCTTGGTATCTTTATAACTTATGGATTATTTCAGCTTAAAAGAGTGTGGGTGAGAAATCCAGAAATATAATAATAAAAATGAAACAAAACACACATTGCAATGACATAAATTAAGATCAGCAATACCTAGAGTTTTCTGCCAGCAGCACAGAATTACGATCCAACACAGGACAGACTTGGCTGCATACATCCTTGAGCGAAATTTACATCTCCTTTAATTAAAAAAAAAATGAGCCACCTTTTCCTTTTCTCTCTGTTGTTTCATCAAAGCTCTGAAACTAAGTGGTAAACAACTGCTTTCTGTCCGAACAACGCAGGAAGTCAAGGCATATTACACAACAGTGGATGTTCACAGGACCCTCACACGAAGTAGTCTCAAAACCTCATGCAATCCTCACAAACCACTTCCTCTCTCACTCCACAAACTCACTTCCTATAAATTATATTTGTTCTTTATTTGGTTTTGATAACAATTAATTCTTATATGTCAATATAAATGGTTTTAAAGACTAAAATCTCAATTTTGCTAAATAAACGGATCTGACTCGAATCAGTCACATGACTGCCATAAACCAATGCTCGCCAGTGAGGGCAGAGCGCGCTTGTTACGGACTTCTGCACCCAGTGCATCATGGGTATTTCCTTAGCGTTTACTTATTTTTGTGTCTTTTAAGCAAGACCGTTGCGTTTTTGTATTATTGATGTTATGTGTGTTTATGTTCAAGTTAGATTGGGGGGTTTGGTTCATTTGCAGCCCTTTTATATAAATGTGTAACAATTACCATCATGGAGAGAGATGTGTAGGTGAATGACTTGTTGAAATTTCCCCTTTGTTTATTAAGTGTGACATTTTAGATTCGTCATGAATGTGAGTAGCTTATTATCTGCCCTCTTTTAGCTTTGAGCACCCGCCCTGTTAAATGTCTCTGCATGGCCCTGCTTCGCAGAATTTATGGCTCTTTGAGGGGATCTGAATCTTTGTGATCTGTTCCTTTCAAAGAGCCGTTCAAAAGAATAGGACTGTTTTAATTATTTAGTCAGTTTAAGGAAGCCAGCTCGGGGTCATCTCAGTTTATCCCGGAATAATCACTGGGAGATATGATGAGGTAAGATTTGTAGTCAAATAATGAAAACCACAAAAAGACGTCACTGATATGCAAATTAGTGCGTGACATCATCTGGCAACATTTACCTACTTTTCGGGCAGGTTTATAGGAAATTGTTGGCAACACTGATGCTGTTAGGCAGTAGCACCCCCTATAACGGTTCTGTCTCGCGGAGGAGCGAATTTGTGTGTATCTGTGAACCAGGCATAGGAAGAAAAGAACGACAGAAAGAACGCCAGATATTATTTTATTATATTATTAAAATATTTATTGCTGTGATGCAAAGCTGTATTTTTATCAATTGTCAATCCAGTCTTAAGTGATCCTTCAGAAATCATTGTAATATGCTGGTTTATTCCTTCAGGATTCCTTCAGGATTCTTTGAGTAAAAAGTTTAAAAGAACAGTGTTTATTTAATATGTAAATCTTTTCTAACAATGTGAATTTGTGCTATCAATTTTTTATCAATTTGACATGTCGTTGGTGAATAAAAGTATTATTTCTTTAAAAAAAAAAAAAAAGAGGAAATAAAAAATTACTACACCTTACAATTCTACAATTCTTCATACTATGTATTTCAGGTCTGGTGTGCGCATTTTACTATTAGATTAATCTTTGTGAATTTGATGTATTGTATGATTTGATACATTTAAATTTACTATGTAGTTGACATAATACATTTCTATCTAAATTACTGACTCTGGTAGTTGTATCCTTGCTAGCAGCAACAATCAAATATAAAATAAAGAATTAGCTAGAATAATCAAATATCAGAAGAATTCTAATTAGAAATAGACAAACAAGCTAAATTCGATGTCATAATAAAAGTCAGATTAAATGATAATGGCCCGGTTTCACAAACTGGACTTAGCTTAAGCCAGACCTAAGCATTAGTTAAATTAAGATATTTAAGCAACTTTTACAAAAATGCTTTATAACAAAATATTACAGGTGTGCATCTTAACACAGAACAATGACACTGACATGTTTTAAAATATGTCAGAGCAAGATATTTTCATCTGCGACAGCTCAAACATGCAATTTAGTCTAGCTGAAGCCTTGTCTGTGAAACTGGGGAAAAATTTAACCTAAACTGAATAACTTAAAAGACCTTACAATTCTATTTAAAATCATGTTCTTTTTAACATTTTAATGATCAAAGAATCCTGAATAAAGATAAAAAATAAAAAATAAAAAAAAAGTAAAAAGAATTAAGCAGCATTAAGCATTACTGTTTCCAACATTGATAATAAATTGGGGGGCTTTTGGCTTCCCTCCTGACGCCACAAGAGGGCGCATCGAACAAACTATTATGCACGTTTCTTCAAGCATAATAATATAACACGACCATCTTTGAAAAAATTAAATAATATTTAAAATAATGATTTATAAACCATATATAATAAAGTTGTTTAAACAATTTGAAAAGCCACCACTGACTGCACAGCGCAACGCTCAAATATGTGTCTCTAGAAAATGCATAGGTTAATAGCATTAAAGTACAATGACGCTTACGTTGTCGCATTTACGCACACGTAAAATTCGAATGCAACATTATTTTATTCGAATATGGAGAATTTTTCTAAATCGACGAATATTCGATTTAAAAATATATATATATTCCTCACTTCTCATTATATACGAGACTTGTTGCAATGACAGACATAATTATTACAATCACAGCTGTAGCCTATGGGACATTTTTAATTAATCTAAATAGATATGCGTTTATTAATGTAAACGCAGACTTATAATAGCCTAGAAAACAGATTTTCATTGAAAAAATGTTTGAAATGACATTGTCTTTTAACGTTATTTATTTTGCAACATTGCTGTAATTTGAAATAGTTCTTTTTACAGAGTAGGCCTATCATTCATCATGACGTAATCTGGTGAAAACTCAGGTGACAGGGTTTATGTGTGCGTGCGTCTGTTTGTTTGTTTGTTTTACAAAACAACCCTTGGTATGCATACGCTTTAGTGCTAGTCCGAATTCAGTAGGCTAATAGGACGTAAAAACAGTCTACTCTAACCACCAGATGGCAGCAGAAGAGCACACGACACTCAGTGCGCGAGCGCCTGACTTGCATCAAATAAAGAGGAGTTCCAAATTCATCAAAAATGAATTACGTAATGATTACATCACTGTCACTGAAATAGGCTACACATAATTAGCGCCAGGGCAGATAAATCAAAAACACCAAAACAGAATCTTGCTTACGTTTTCCTTAGTTTGGTATTGCTTTTAATTAAATATTACTGTATATATAGATAAAAATTATCTCTGATTTACGATAGATAACAGATAAAACACGTTAGCGAAGACATAAAAAAAAAAAATAGAAAAATAAAATTAACTTAAAAACAAAATACAGCCATTAATATGGTTTTCACATAGGCTATCGCACATTTTTGAAATAGTTCAATATTCGAGCTACAATTTGTATGATAAATAGACTGAGCTAGGGAGATATATAGAGAGTGAGGTGAAGAGAAGAGCAAGGAATTCAGTTAGAGGTGACAAATTGCCTTGTTTAATGAGAAACAGGTGCATGAGTGCCTTGTGACTTCTGAGCTGAAGGAATACTCACATACTTTAATAAGCCTTAGCCAGGCAAAACTGACCTCACATACCACAAAAACAGACCAGGGGTGAGAGAGACAGAGAGCTCGTAGAGGCACAACAAATATAACATCTGGATACCAGGCAATAAAAATATTTCCGTCCCATAATCTCTTTCATCTTCTTGTTTCTGTAGTCATTATGAGAGTCAAAATCAACACATAAAGAGGGATGTTAGTAAAGGACTATAAAACAACCAAAGCATTCACTGCTTTTGTAAGAAAGAAAAACTTTGGAAGAAGACCGAAAGAAGAAGTATAGCAGGTCACTGGATATAAATGATCATAACATAGATTAAACATATACGGTAGGTTGAAGTTTTTGTTAGTTTTCCTTAAAAGTTTCTTTTTTTCTATTGAAGTGATTGTACAATATTTTGGAAGTTTATCTTGTATGAACATTTTTTTTTTTAATATGAATCAACTATGTTGTCTTCTTGTACAAATATGGTCAACTCATCATCAAGGCAAAAACATGAAAGTCTGGACAACTCTGTCTCTGAGAAACTCTGAGAAACTCTGTCTCTCTCACACAATCCAATGTGTTTAAAACTGAACTGGAAATTAGGTGCTGGGCGTCCGGCCAGAGGAGAACTGGACCCAACTAAGCCTGGTTCTC
>JAUCNO010001536.1:556619-584438 GCA_032353835.1 Enteromius viviparus | reverse complement strand
TAATGTTCAGTGCTTTGCTACAATCTGTATTGTTAAAAGCGCTATATAAATAAAAGTGACTTGACTTGACTTGACATTGTTTTATCCAGGTTTAATTTAATTCAGACATTTATTGTAGTGGCCCACAAAAATTCGCCCACTGTAACCATGGAAATAATACTGTGAGACGTGGAGACTGAATTATGAATGCAGTGTTTTTAATAAAGAGCATTCCAACTGAAAGGCGCATGCAAGTTTATGCAGTTGTTGCTCATGTTAAAGAGACTTTTGATTAAATAACAGAAGTCATGTGAGACCTGATTTATAAGACTGGCTGCTCTTCTAACCTGCTAGGTTCTGTGTGTGTGTGTTTGTACGGATTTGGCTATGCTTGTGAGAAAACGTTCTCAAGCTTTAACAGTGAAACAGGTCAAAAACTGACTGATGAGGACATTAAAAGTGGTTATCACTATTTGAAACACTTATATTTTAGAATGCTTCAAAATGTCACGAGATTTTAGTAAGAGTGTGTGTCACTATAAGAGAAAAAGGGCAAATGATGAGAAGGAGAAAAACATCAAATAAATCTAAAGAAAAGGTGCACATCTGGTAAAGAGTGATAGTTTGGGAGGGAGGGAGGGAGAAGACGGAGCCCAACAGATGGAGAGAGGGGGGAAAAAGAGACAGAGAAAGAGAAAGAACGAATGAAAGCAAAGGAGATGCAAGAGGGGAAAAAAAGAGGGAGAGAAAGAGAAAAAAACTGAATAAAGTACAGAAGGGAGGGGAAGAATAAAACAGAGGAGAGAGAGAGAGAGAAGTGAATGTACAGCATCATAGTTCTCATGCAGAAGTTTAAGTGTTTGCACACTTACTGTCCACAGACTTCAACACACAAGTGGACAGAACGGCGATATCACAGCAGAGGACAGGAAAAACAAAGTAAGTCCTAAGACTTTAAGTAAGTGATTTGCACTTTAGTAGAATTTAAACTTTTAAAAGTCAAATGTATCCTGTGTGTATTTCACTAATCTGTGTCCTACTATCTCCCCTCTTTAAAGCCTTGTATCTGACACTGGGATCCGTTTAGATTTCATAAAGCATCAAAGATCCATTTTACAGCAAGTGTTAGTGGACGTATGCCTTTTGTAATTGCTTGATTGATATTCCTATTGCATGTCAGTTCCTTCTCTCTGCATTTTAAAGCCTGTGCGATTTCAAAAAATGTGTGAAATGTGTAAAAAACTGACAGAAGTGTCCTGATCAAACATTAATCCTGTGATTTTCGAGTTGCTGAGCACATCCAGATATCTGCTGCGCCACGACGTGGAAACATTTTGAGAAATGCCTCTTTAGTGACTCACTCTACAAAGTCAATTACTATGATCTCCAAGTTCAATATTATGTAAAGCTCTCAGTCCCCTCTGGACTCCTTCTCAGTGTGGAGCCACTCCAGTTTCTCTTTGCTTTCCTGCAGCATTTCTCAGAAATCTGGCGTTTTTTAGTCTAACGGTCATGTTTTTAGCAGTTCTGCCCATTTGTAGTAATCTCACCTCAGAGAGCTCTTTGTGGCATTGGCCCCTGTGGCTCCAGCACAAAGGAGATTTTCTTTCAAATAAGCTAATTGAGTTTGCTATCAGTTAGGCCAGTCACAAGACAATCAACCCGTCATCCATCTCCCCTCTGTGTTCCTTGAATGAACTCGAGTCATTTTGTGATCTGATCTCAGTCATTTAATAGAGTGGAAATACCCGACACTTGCGTGATTGTTCTCGGGAGGTGAAGAGCACGAGGCACTTTCCATGGATACGGAACAAAAGAAGGCATGAAACTCATAAAATAAATTAAAAGGCATTTTTTCAAAAGGCCTGAAAAGAAGGTGCTTAGCCTACAGTAATTTTTTTATACTATGTTTATACACCGTGATGCACAGACAAAGTAATCAATGGCCTTTGGGGTAACAATTCGAAGGGTTGTCAGTGTAATAATAATGTTCGGTAAGCAAAACGAGTTAAAAATGCAAAATAATTTTTGCGTAATTAATTAAATATTATTTCAATAAGTTAAAATTATTACACTGTTTACACTGAAACATAGAGGATATGATCATATAATAATGCAGGCCTCCGCACTGAGATTTTCCACAGTATCATCAGCCCCTAAAACACATCTGGCTGTTTGTCCTGGAAAAAACAAAGTGCTCTCCCATGTGCCAGATGTATTGGCAGGGTAAAGGTTTCAATCTCTTGCCTTACGTTGCAAGCTTTCTTAGCACTTGTTTAACTTTTTTCCTACCTCTGTTTTAAATCTCAGCCCCTTCTTCACCATGACCATTTCGAAGGCAAAAATGCTGGTGCCTTTGATGGTCATGGCGTTTTTGTCTCCTTGTCTTGGGATGAGCAATGAAGTGGATTATGGGAACTGGAACTACAGAGAGGGAGGTAATATTCTAAAACTGTAAAATCTGTAAAATGTTTAAACTGGTAAAATGTGTTAAACTGAGGCGAGGATGCATTCCTTTTGCTATCTGAAAGTAATATCGATTATACCTAATATTTCAACAAAACACGCAACGTGTGCACAATTATGCTAATAACAGGCTTTTAATATTTGAGTAAATCTGATGCAATTTAAACTGATTCTATGCAGGCCTATACTTAGCTTGTTGCATGTCAAGTCACATTTATTTCTACAGCGCTTTATCTAGATCACCTCAAAGCGGAATCACAGTAATAAACAAAAAACAGTATCTAGTAAAGTTATGAAATGAATACAATTTCAACTCTAAAGCAGCCTTAAAAAACAATACTGTCATTATTCAGCTCAGCGTAGTCCAATGTTTATTCAATAGTAGTTCAGCAGCAGTGCAAATGCTGCCAAGTTCATTCATTATAAAGCCAGTTCAACTGTATAAAGCAGATTTAAAGAAAAAACGGTCATTATTCAGATCGATTCTGTTCAGTATTGATTCAATTCAGTAGTGAACCAAATTATGAAACGAGCCCAAATCAACAAAGAAGCTCCACAGAAGGCTAGCTTAAGTCAATTCGGTGTTGATTCATTCAGTAATAGTATCAATGGTGCAGCGTTCATTAATATGAAATGCATTTGATTCAGCTATAAAGCAACAGATAAATGTAGTTCACATTTCAGTGCAATCACTTAATATTACTGAATATGATGTGCTTTTTAAACCTCATTCTGATGTGGTGGTAAAAGTAAAAGAAAAAGGCTGTCAGTCCGGATTGGCTCAACTTCAACACATTCGTTCAGACGTACAGTTTCATGGAGCTAATATTAAAATACAAATCACATTGACTCATGTACACCAACAAACTTATACCCTTACCTGTCAACCCAGCTAAAACACAAACAGACATCTCCTAATTCCACCCTTTAAAGTTAAAGCCCTGTAGTCCGGTGAAAGAAACCTGATTAATCCTCTTGTCATGTGGTTGCCTGCCTTATTAGAGACTAACCTCATTGTCTTTGCCCTCACGGCAGCAGAGAATGTGAACGTGGCTAACATACGCAGCGTGACTCGAGTGCTGGACGCCTGGGGCAAACGCATATTCAAGGATATCAAGACACTCTTACACTCACAACCCAATGCCCTTCTGCCAGACTACTCCAGGTAACACGCCGTCTTTCCCAATACCTGTAAAAATGCATTGAAAATACTTTTTTACTATGGTGTTACAGTACAAAGCAATTAGTGTTAACCAACCACTAATGTTTTTATAACATGCATTTTCACTTTGAGAGTGTTAAACCAGATATATCTCTCTTTGCTATGTTCACTAAAGCTTTCTAGTCTTGCAAAAAGATTTTTTGCACATGAAAGCTGCTTGTTGGACTGTTTTATATAAACTAGAAAAACGCACCGTCCTTTGGGGGTTTGTTATCCTGAAGTCGGCAGTTTAACAGACTTACATTCTAGCCCTAAGGAGATTGTTTTCATGAAACTACAAGCATGGAAACAGCACTTAAAATCCCAGAAAAGGTTGTCTCAGTATCTACATCTGTATGACATTTCTATTATATCAAATTACATTTAATGCATAAATACAGAAGTAATACCATATAAATATATCCCTTATACATAATATCTGTTTTTAGTTTCTTTTATACAACTAACATTTTTTTTTATAAAGAGATAAAAAAAATATGTGTTCAGCCTGTAACTAAGTGAGGGTTTTGCCAAAAATATTACATATAAAAAGTAGTAAAGCAATTTTCATTGCTAGATATTTTTAGCTACTTATAAAAATAGGCCCACTTGGCCAATGCATTATTTTGCATATTGCAGTATATTTAACAAAAAAAATTTTCTCATATATGGTATGCATTATTTAATCGTTTGCATTATATTCCCAGTAGGTTATTTTCCAATATATTCATGTATCGTAATTCCAAAGCGACTTAAGAATTATGTGTTTGGATCAAATGGCAAATAGCAATTACGAGATCATATCAGATCAGCTAAAGATGCATGCAAAGCTTAACCTAAAGCACTAAGAGCAAACACTGTAAACTAAACTACTTGACTAACAACAAACAGCGATATATGCCATATTGAGGAAGGTTTACAAGACACATGTCTTCCGTTTAAACGCTGAAGCTATTGGATCCCTGTATTTAAAAACAATGCTTATGTTTTACATACAATTTTTGCATTTAAAAACTTGAACTTCCAGAAGCAGAGGAATGAGGGTCTCACAACGTGTTTTACATCTTGATTGGAGCTTAATTTAACTGCATTTTAAGGAAGGGCCAATTTACTTAGTCAGCACATTTGAAAAAGTAGTGCAAGGCTTAAATACCATAACCTACATCTAACGCATGTTAACACAGAAAAAGTAAAAGGCATAGAGCAACTAATAATGCGTTACCAGGATGGTACGATTTCTGGCAATTGCCAGAAGACATTTGCAGTTAGTCTAGCCTTGAAAATGTTAGGAACCAGATAAGCTACACAGAGGAGTAAATTGTGGAGAAAAGGCTTTGTTTTCCTTTTGTTATTATTTGTGAAGAGGCCGGATCGGACAGTTGTCATAATGTGGTGTACAAAGGACTCGTCATCCTATGGCACAGAGCATTTTAACACACCTAGAGGCAATGGTGGCATGACCTTTTGAGTTTGTGTGAGGCAGGTCTTGGCTAGGAGGACCAGAAGCTCAGCCTTGTCATATTAAACTACGCCCTGTTAATGTACGTTAATGTTTTTTGACTTTCTGACCCCGCATTTTAGTACACTAAAACAAACACGAAATCTCCTTATTCACATTAATGATATATAACTTTTGGAGGACTGACTTGGTCAATGATTTTTTTGCAGTGTCGAGTGTTCTAAAGCCTCATAAAAGAAAATGATTACACACTCTTTCTCTCTC
Source organism: Enteromius viviparus (assembly GCA_032353835.1). NCBI lineage: Eukaryota > Metazoa > Chordata > Actinopteri > Cypriniformes > Cyprinidae > Enteromius > Enteromius viviparus. Next base: position 579,069 of record JAUCNO010001536.1, on the reverse strand, counting down.
GTAGGCCTACAGCTGTTTTCTCATATGCATACAAACATAGAAGCCTTGTCTATCTCTGCCCATTTCACACTCTCTTCTTCCTCGCAGGGTTCGTCCTCTCTCAGAGTCCCTAAATGATCTTTTCAGAGAAGTCTCCCACTTACAGAGGCGCATCACAGATCTTAACAATCGCCTAGCAACCCTGGAACCCTTCCTCCGTCATCATGGTTACCGTGAGGAGGGAGAGGAAGGAGGGGATGGCAAGGAACCGGCTCCTCAGAGTATGGGACCAAATCAAGCGAAGTATCCACGGCGCTACGTGGTTCGAGTGGTCCGTCCTGCGAACAGGGTGTTGAAAACCAAAAGAGTCAAAGTGATCAAAAGTGAAAATGGAAGGGTTAAAGTGAGCGAGAGCGAGAGGTAGAGGGATAGCCGAAAAATTTGCAAATATTACAATCGGATGCATTCATGTTATTCAGGAATCATCCTTTATATTGGGGATAAACTATAATTCACGTATTAAAAATGCTGGTGTAATATACAAGTGTGCATTCATTTTCTTTTGTGTGTATTCCTTCACGTTCGGGGTCTCAAAGGTGCGATTAAAGTTCTCTGGCAGAAAAGCAAATGCTGGGAATGTTGATTGTGGAAAACTTTCCCAGCAGGATAATACCAAATGAAAAAAACAAACAAACTTGAGAGTAAATCCAGACACTCCAGCTCTTGCACAGTCTCACGAGCAATTCGTACATATTCGTACGAGGTGCCAAATTTGTGCCAATTTCGTACTCATTTGTACGACCTCACTCGTGCGATTTCGTACATTTGTGTAAAACCACGTGATGGGTAGGTTTAGGGGCGGGGTTATGTTTAGGTCATTCGTACAAATTCATACAAATTGGCATCTCGTAAAATACGTACGATTTAGAATAAATCGTATCAATTCGTACGAATGAGGTCGTACAAATTCGTACGAATTAGCCACCTCGTAAAATATGTACGAATTGCCGTGAGATCAAGTTGGCTCTTTCCAAACAACGCTAAACAAGGAAAAAGCCGTATACACTGATTGTTTTCTGTGGAGAATCTTAATTAAGGTATTGGTATCCAGAGACGTGTGACAGGAATAAAATCATGTGAATAAATTAAAATATTACAAAATATAATTCTGTCAGTGTTATAGTGTTTTATTATGACAACTCATTTTTTTAACTGCTGGGGCTGGTTGACAATATTAATTCTTTGTTGAATATCTCTGATGGAGCATATTAAGATAAAATCTCCATTTTATGACTAAAGTCCACTAAAACTACTTCATGATTAGTATGGGTTATTTTTTAGTAAATTATTAATTTGTTAAGTTTTAACATTTTTATCATGTTTTCACTTTTTTATTTATGTAGGCAGTGTTTCATTTGTATGTATGTAGAGGCAAGCATGTGGTTATGTTCTGCATTATTAAATTATTGTCCTATTACACTATGCACACCAACCCTCACATGCTTTTTATAAATGATTTCAGCAGGGTGGCATAATTTCTCTCAGGCTTCCAAATGTTATATTAAAATATGTTTCTCATCTCTGTGCAGGCCTATACGTGAGCATAAAAGCTGCATATAAAATTGATCATTACTAAATATCACTCACATATGCACTTTCACTCGCTCTAATAGAGAACAGCAGAATGCTGCTCACTAATGGGCGAGTCACTAATGACGTTAATTCCCTCAAATAATAATGAACACTAACTACGAACATCTGTATTGAGAAACACAGTTGCTTATAATGCGCTAGAACAGACTATGGACGTTTTTGTTCTTTTATGTAACAGTCAGAATCATTGTGGTGTAATTTTAACAGCTGAAAATACGAACCATAGCACTACCAGCCCTTAAGATGTGAGCGAGATGACTCTGGAGCGTTATGTAACTCCGGCCGCATGGCGGCAGTGTTGCGTCGGTTACTTTACCGCGCGTTTTTTTTTTGACAGGAGTGAGTGCTTTGAGGTCTGTGGGCCAGTGTCAACCTTTTACAGTCTATGGTGTCAACACAGGACTTAAAGACGACCACCAACATAACTTCATATTTAAAGTTTGCTAGTAAGGAAATGTGACTTAATACTGGTACGTACGAACAACGTGCCTCACGTAAACGAGCGTCCGTCATTCGTTATCATTTCTTCTTTAAATGAACGTGAAAGCTGCAACTCGCTTTAGTTTTTCAAATTAATTACTTTCTAAATATTTCCATTACCCGTCACTCCTTCCTTTTAACTTCCCTGCTTGCGTTTAGCTCTCTTCATCTTTTTTCGTCCCTCCCTGACGCCATGGACACGTGTGGGTGTTGCGTATCATCTGTACTTGCTGTTTCTGTGTAATATGTTGTAGCACCAAACCAAGACACAGTGCACTACACAAATCTTTCTTTTTCTCTCTCTATCTTCCCTCCTCCGTCACTCTCTCTCTGTTTCTTTCTCTAAAGGTCCAGTTGCTAGGTAACAGTTAATTGTCAAGAAATAGTTACATGTGTTGCAATGTATTCTGTGATTGGCTGCTTTAAGGAAGCGTGTGAGAGAGAGAGAGAGAAAGGGGAATGAAAAAGAGAGTGGGGGAGTGAGACAGGAATAGAAAGAGTAGGTTTGTGAAATATTGAATTGCAAATGGTTTTAAAATAAACAGCTATTACTTTAAAAATAAACGGCATGTATGACATCCTCATGATTAGAAACAGCACTTTCATACAGGAATCAATAATCAGAATATGTCTGACGTGAATCAATAGATACAGAAATGAGAGATGAATTCAGTGACATCCATATTTGCTTGCAGTTTGTTCATGATGCAGTGAACCAGACGTATCCAAGGCAACACCAGTGGCTAAGAAGCTCTCATTCACGTTCAATGTACATTATGTCACGAAGCAAGCCTAAGCTTGTGTTAAATAGTCAGTGTGATTATCAAATAATACATAAGAAACACATTTCACAATTTCCATATTAGCAGTGTGAAAAGCAAGTGAGATTCACATAATGACACAGAAAAAAAAAAAGGAGTGTCACCATTTCCCCTCAGTTTCCCACAGCTGGAGAAAAACACAGAAGGACTATGAGGCTTGAGATATCTCCCTTTTATTTTGTTTTTAGTCAACACTGTTTTGTACAAAGAGACAGAAGAATATATCTTAGCACTTATTTTCACACTGTGTCTGTATTCTCAATAGCTTTAAGTATTGTGAAATGTCTCATTAAATTATTGTAGTCTTAACACATGTAATCTCTCTCTATACAAAAACAGAAAAAAAGAAACAATTTTTGTCATATTTACAGAATCTGTACAGTTCTGATCCATAAGTAACATTTAAAATAAGTGGTTAAAGTACAAGAAGGACAGAATTGAAGACAACAGAGATGTCAATTTTGTCTTAAATTCTGGTTCTCGCCTGCTATTAGAATGGCACTGTGCTCCTGGTCCAGTGGTCTAATAACTTTTCCCCATGTGGCTATAAAAAATCTTCCAGACAAAAATGTATCTCAAATTTCATTCTTTTAAATATTTGTCTCCATATATTAAAAGGGTATGGAAAGGGGACATAATTATTTACAGCAGACATAATAGATAACCATTGCACTGTGCTCTGTTTCCTTTTCACACACACACACACACACACGTGCACAGACAAATGTGCACACACAAACACCTGCGCGCACACATGCCCACTCACATACAGAGGTAATCAAGCATATGATTTCAGATACATGTACAATCATATGTGACGTACCTTACTGGGTGGGAAGGGCATTAAAATGGCATAAATAGTAAAATAGAGTCCAACTACTTGTAGTCTTATCCTAGCAGTCGTAAAGAAAGAGATTAGTTCAAATGAGAATGAATGAAAAGGGAAATAAAACACTGAAATAACACAGAACACTGGCTACTATCCCTCCGTCCTTGTCCGCCCGTTTTATCGGCCCACCTCCCCTGTAACTTCTGCTGCAAATGTCGTCTCACACTTAACCTGTGTTTATCAAATGTTATATTAGCGTGCTTTTACAAGGCCACATCTTTAAAGTGAGAATTAGAACTGGAAAGCTTTTCAGGAAGAGCAAAGGCATCTGTCCCTGACACTCACACCCAATCACACAATACTACTTCCACATAGTACTACTACTAAAAACTGTAGGCTCGACTCTGCGGTACAAACACAGAGATTGACAGGAAATGCAGTGGTCTAAGTCTGTTACCACACTTAAAGCAATGCCACACTGTTATGAGATATCTTATGAGATATCTTTAAAGGATTTACTAAATAAAACTAAAATGAGAAAAACAGACCAAGCATAAAAAATATTAAGGGTATTTTAGAAATATGGTACCATGCAAAGAAAGGTATAGTGGAAAAAAAATCTAAATTAGCTTTACGTGGACACAAGAATGGTCTTCAAAAATTATGCTTAACTAATGGCAGTAATTCCTGACGAAATCTAGCAATGTCACCCAAACCTGGGATTGCTGGTTAATTTCCTTAACAAGTTATTATTCCATACATATCCGTTTTTTCGATGATCTTACCAATTCATTGGAAACACCACATCTATAGTACAACCCGAACCTGTATGATGCACAGTTTATCAACATATTGCACCCACAAAGAGCAGACATGATATCTAAATAGACATAAATGTATGAAATGCTAAAGATATGGCAATAAATAAGTAAAAGACATGCATGCTCATCTTAAACACACAAAGACAACTGAGTCAAAAAAGAATGTGGCAGAAAGTTAAGATAAAAATTCACAAATCGATAGCTATACATCAATTATAAACTGAATATTATAAATATTGTGCTTAAAGTGGAGATCTGTTTGGCTAACAGTTCATTCACAAAGAAAATGTAGAAAGAAAATCTGCAATAAACACAACAAATTTCAAGTAAAGGATTTTATCTAAGATGTGGGCCAAACGTCTTTAAACTGTCCTGCCATGAGTTTTTGTGGTTTCGAAAACGATGGGGGAAATTGCAATGAAATGTACTTGTACTGAACCTCACATGGCTCTAATTTATCCAATTAAGCGAGTTCACTGGTTTATTTATTTAGGTTATTAGGCAAATTAGCTAAATGATATGTTTATTTTTGCCTGTGCCCATCCAAAATTCCTGAGAAATACCTCTACTTCATATAAGTGGGTATTAAAACTGCAAATTAACATCAAATGGATAGGGGAAATTACTGGAGTCATCCCCGCCATTATCATTTCGTACGTTGTTTAAAAAAGCACTCTGACTGGCATAAACTAATATATCTACAAAATTTCACTTCTCCTGTACAGGTGCTGTAAAAGATTGTATTAGCCTGAAGGGACACAGCAGGGAGGACATAGAAAAACTCTTAATGTTTGGTCATTCCTTGATTTTTAATGGATACATTTGGCAGCTAAGTTGGATTGTTAACCTTTAATGTAATTCCTAAAACATCATCTAACCAATATGGTAAAACATAGATCTTTAGAGTTACATCCTTTCTGTCTATTCACTGTACAGAGTGGAAAAAAATTATATTTACATAATAAAATGCAAGTATTTGCTGAGAATCTTGCAAAACCCTACAAACTGTGTACCAGCATCTCCCTAAGGAAAGTATAGATAAGCATATCCAATACTAACTGCATTCTAAGAAGAAACAAATCCATGACACAGTTGTTATTTTGCTGCTTGATCAAAGACTCCCTCGGAATTGGGGGATGGTGGAGAAAAAAAGAATTAATTAGTGGATTTTTGTTTCTATATTGTAGATAACACCATACAAATGTAACGCCCTATGTCTCGACTGTCAGGGAGGATACTGTGTACTGTACAATGTTGTGCAAACCGCAAATATCCTATGTTCCTACTATTAAAAGCTATTCGAATAATAATTGATCTGGTTTTCGAGATTAATACTGTAAACACATTTAGCGTACTTTATGTCTCCTCAATGCTGCATATTCCATGTCAGTGCTTATACCATTAAAAGGAAGGTTCCAGAATAATATAAATCATCCAATGCTAAGTCTGTGTGCAGTGACCAGAAAGTTACCATGGCAATATGACCTGTAAACCAGGTATTCTGTAAGTCTTGGTAAGGCACATAACGTGCTGTGTATTAAACCAATATTGTTCTAACAAACGGAACACTGTAAAAATAAGGTGATAATACATTTCCTTCACAATGATATCTCAAGTACAGCTGAAGTACTTTGCAAATCATGCCTTGTACACACATTTTACAGCACTCCATACTGGTAAAATAAACTTGAATAATCAATAATAAAGAACCTTATGGAATCCAAGTTTGTCTACAACTCAATCAACAATCAAAATGGCTCAGTTGAGAAATCAAAAAAGCCTCCCGCGAAGTGGTTTGTTAACTAAGAACTGAAACTACAGTACAAATATATAACAGCATAAAACATCCAGAAACCAAGCCCAAATGGAACATCATAAACATTGTAATAATATATAATAATATTATTATCAGGAACATTATCAATACAATTATTGTAAGTTTTACCCTGTTGCTTAAAAAAAGTGTAACTGATTTCCATCCACAATTGTACAAAGAATTGTACACGGTTGTCTCCATCTGGATTGGCCACTATTTTGATGTTGGGAGCAGGGAAATAGTGGGATATACAAAATAAAAGAGAGGAATAAACAGATTTTTCCCCCTAATCTCAACTTTTTGACAGTGGGCAGGTCCCCTCTCTCTATTTACATACGTATGCTTGGCAGCTCGTGATCCGCATAACTTAAAGCATGAGTCAGTTCCTCACACGCGGTTTCCTCTTCTTTTTGTGAGCATGAAGGAACTAATTACATGCTGCCTTTTCAGTTTTCTCTCCATCATCATTCCGCATGTCCGTTGGCTTCTTTTCTGCCTTTTTATCTGTTTCTGACTCCCCTCTTCAGACATCAGACTCTATACTGGAAAGCTTCTCATAAACATGTCCATTGCTCGAGCCATTAAACGGTCTCTGTCCTTGACCCATTCCTAACCCATCCCTTGCTGACAGCAGCTTGTTGTTGCTAGGTCCTCCACCATGGTGGTTGCCAAGAGGCCCGCCCAGACATAGCTCCTTTGGGAACCGAGGGGCCACATTGGACAGCACCCCAGAAGTTGCGGAGGCAGGCAAATAGGAAGTCACCCCCATGGAGCCCCGGAAGTCAGCCCGACTGTTGTTGAGGAGCTGTTGCTGCTGCTGCTGTTGCGGCGTCTGTTGCTGCTGCGGCTGTGCCTGCTGCTTTTTGATGTAGTATGATTTGGCGCCGTGTAATAGACACTGGTCATCGCCGAAGGTTGGGATGAATGGGTTCTGGTTCACCTTATCTGGGTAGAGAGATTTAGACAAGGAGTAAGTCCCGATCCCTCGGGTACCGCCCACACCTCCTCCCATCATGCCTCTATCCCTGTCCCTCATGTCTCTCTCACCCACGGAGCGACGGTGCAACCCACCTTCACCCCCACGGAATAAGCTAAATGATGAACCCCCTCCCTTCCCTCTGTCCCCAAAATATGATGTCTCCCGCTCCCCTCCCGCATACTGCTCAAACATCTGGGCGTAGGGGCTCGTGCCCTCCATGTAGCGGTCTTTGTCTTTTAGGCTCACGCTTCGGGGTGGAGGAAGCATTGATGCTCCGCCACTGCCTCCAAACCCACCCATCCTGCCTGCCCCCTCCTTCTGCAGCTCTACAAATGTATCATAAGAGTGCTGCCTGCGCAAAACCTTACCACCTGGGCCAAATTTCCGCCTCTGTACCTGGGTTTGGGCCCCTGTGCCTCCCCCTCCCTTTCCGCTCTCCAGAGGGTGCTTGCCCCCAGTTTGATCCAAGAGGAGGTGGTTGTCCTCACTGATGTCATACAAGTTGCCCGGTTTCTTGCACGAATCACACCGCTTGCAGGTGGCTGAACTAGGGCGGCTTGAGATTTGTCCACTCCCTCCACTGGTTCCCCCAACTCCCCCAGCAGCTGGATAGCCCCCAGCCCCGCCTCCCCCATGCATGCAAACTGGCTTGCTTCCTCCACTTCCAACCCCTCCACTGTGGCAATTGCGACATTCCCAATCCCCTCCAGCCAACCCTCCCACCCCTCCGATGCCCTTTTCCCAGCATGCATGGCCCTGTTGCCCAGGCGATCCTCCTCCCATTCCACCCTTACATTCTGTCTTCTTGGATTTACCTTTCAGGAAATCTTCCATTGGAACCAAACTAGTGCACGCTCCCCCAGCAACACCGCTACTAACTACTCCACCGCAACTGCCTCCACCCAGTCCCACTCCTCCACCCATTCCTGGAGCATCACTTAAATCCAAATGCTCCCATGGGGATGCCCCTTCCTTGGCTCGAAACTGGTCCACATAGAAGTCCCTCAAATTCTCTTTGTCTCTGAATAGATAGGAGGTGCTGTTACCACCTCTCAGGCTCTTGCGCTCCACGGGTGGGGTGGCTGAGCGGTGTGCTTGTGTTGCTGGATGATTGTGGTGATGATGGTGATGGATTGTGTGGTGGGGACGTCTCCTGAAGCCAAGCTCAATCTCATCCTGCTCACGGCGAGACTTGGCAGAAGCGGGTCTCTTTTTTAGACTGTCCCTGTACTGCTTGCGCCGTTTGCCGTGCCCCTCGAGGTTCCCATAGGTCACGGTGTGAGTGGAAATATCGGACACGTCGGATCGAATGTTTCCGTCGTCCCCTCCTGATCCCACCCCACCTCCCCCGCAGTACCTGTCGTGTCCCGCAATAAACCCTGAACTGGATGCCCCACCCTTGAAGGAGAACTTTCCGTATAGATCTGGCAGGCCGGACTTGAAGCTTGATTGGGTTGGGTGGCCCGCAATCAGGTCAAACTTTTCCCTGTTCCGATGTGTCAGCGACTGCCTTGGCTGGGTGGTGAAGATGGGCGCTACCCCTCCCCCTAAGCTGTCACAATCGTACCCCCCCTCCAATGAACTGGCACTCCCTAAGCTACGAGGTCGGTTAGGCAGGGCACCCGACATACCGAGAGCCAGTTCGGATCCCGTGCCCCCATGGTGGTGTAGGTAATGATCCTGGTACAGGTTGCTATCCTTCAGGTGCAAATTCCCAAAAGTCCTCTCCACCTCGCTTACATAGTCGCTGAACATGTTGTCCTCTGGCAGGTACGGTGGAGGCTTGCAGTCTGTGTGGCCTACTAGGCTGCGCCGGTGTTCACTGATGTCATAAACAGCTGACTCACGATGGCTGTAGTCCAATGCGCTGCGAGGTGAACCATTGACCCCAGGCACAGAGGTCATGTTTTTGGCAGTACGCAACAAACGGAGAATGTTGGAGTGGGTGTTGTTCATGTTCATGTTCATAGTGGCTGATGGTGAGTTAAGGGCTGATTTGTTCTCTTCAATCTGAACACCATGGATGCAACTGTAGATGCCCTGTTGGACAGAAAAAATAAGGGAAAGCAAAAACAAAAGGAGAGGAAACAAACAATGTGAGATTAGATAGTTGTTTAATGAATTTTAATTAGCAGCAAGCATTTTCACAATTCTAATGCAAAATAAATGTTAAGTGTCAGGACTAGTCAATTCTCCTAATTTATATAGTATGGTTTTTATAATTACTGTTCTGAGAGTCTTCTATATGCTACAGTTTAATTTAGACATAAAAAAACAGTTTAATTTCCTGTTTATCACGTAAAAAAAAAACAAGTTTATTCATCATTGCTTTTAATCTTTTGACATTGTGTAAAAGAGGAGAGAAAGGAAAACGAGGGAGACAGAAAGGAATAAAAGGAAAAGAAAAAAAGAACAAAATATGTTCAAGAAAGAGAAATGGCAGAGGCGATAGAGATTCTGATTAATGATGACATGGTGACAGGGTAGCAGTAACTCTGTGGTTTTGACTGCCTATCAATGTCTTCAATCAATGTGACTAAAATTCAGCTGATACCACTGTGCCTACTCCTCTGTCTCTCCTTCATCACTGCCATGACAAATTAATTACACAATATTCTAATAAACCTCTCCAGCTCATTCACCAGTGATGCAGATTTACAGCATTTTAATCCATTTATCTGTGTAGTTTTGGCTGTATTTTATCAAACTCGTTTCTTGATGGCAAATGTGTTATTGTAAAACTGGCTTTAAGTCAAAATACGTCATTATCTTTTAAACTGCTGGGTGCTTCTATTTATACTCAGACCTGTAAATGATGTAATGCACTATAATGAAATGTTTTGTTTTTAAAATTTCATTTCATTTCAACCATTTCATAATAAACAATACAAGAAAGATGTGGAACAAATAGATTCTCATCAAAACATTTCAAAGGGTAAAGGCTATTCTTCTACTGGCGATCCATCCCTCTAGTGAGGCAACATGTCAGAAATGTTTCCTGTCTCACTCTTAGTCACGCTTAGTATCTGTTCACTTTTGTGTATTTTTTCCCTTCTTCTCTTTATGTTCCTCTTATCTTCTCTACCTTCTGTCTTTTTTAACTCAGGCCATCCTTCCCACTGTGACTCTTATTCTCATTCATCTCCTGACCCTTCAATCCGATTGGGTTAGAACATATTCTTCATTCAGTGTTATCTAATTTTTCTTTCTTTTTGCTTCTTTCTCTTGAGAGGTGCCTTTCTCTCCCATATTGTGTTGCTCCAATCCCACCCCATTCATTTTAGACTCTTCTTACCCCACCAAAGCAACACTGCTTCAGCTAGTGTTCAAACACACATCTACATCTCAAAGAGAAATATATCTAGTAAGAAAATCGCTTTCCTATGTCTATACTTGTATGGCAAAGAGAAATGGTCATACAGATTGCCCTTGTGGCTAACAGACTAATATAGCAATTTTTTGTGAATTGCCATTTGTGAACTCAGGTAAACCCAGGTTTATGTTTGAGTCACTTGCCAGTTTGGTCACATAAACTGATATTTACTCTCTCTGTGTTCATCCCCACCATTATGTGGGTCATGGCACCGTTCCAAATCGCTTGAGGCATGATTTGATGTCCGGAATGAGAGGCTGTTGCTTTGCCCTGTTAGCTCAAGATCAGAGGTCTGATTTATAATGTTGCATATGTGCAAAGTGGGCATTGAAAACTATGTTCACCCTTCCCCATTAAAGGATTCATCAAAATGAAATCGAAATCCAGTTAGATAGAAGCTTTGCATTTGGATTGCAAATTTGCATTATATCTCACAATTCTAACTTTTTTGCTTGACATTTCGAGTTTAAATCACACAGTTCTGAGGAAAAAAAATTCTCAGAATTATGTGATACAAAAAACAATTGGGAGATAAAAAGTCACATTTACTTTTTTCAGTGGCAGAAAAAGCTTCCATATCATTTTGTGCTTGTGTATGATTTTTTTCCCCCACTTTTGACTTTGTAATGTTTTTTTTAAAAATGTCACGTGTAGGACTTCCGCCATTTAGACCACTTAAACCCCACTCCCAGCAAGTTCAAATTTTGACCTAATATAACTCAGATGACAATGAAGAAAATTATTATTAATTTTCTTATCTGTACTCAAACTCTCACAAACCTAATAGGCTGCTGGCTCCTGAATATTAAAGTCAATTGTTTGCCTTTGGATCAAAAGTTCAAAAGTGAATGAGCCACTCACCCTGCTAATGGAGAAGGTCATGCCAGGCTTGCCCGAGCACACACCCATGAAGCAGAATCGCAGTTGCCAGTAGAAGAGGTGCTCTGCAATGAATGTGATGAGGGACAGGGCCATTGCAGCTCCCAGCATATAGAACACACCTGCCATGTTGTCTACATCCAGCTGACTGCTCATCACCTCATTTTTCTCATTGTGGCAGATGCCAGTCAGCCACAGGGCCTCGAGTTCCTCCATCTCACCTACAAAGAAAAAGAAAAAGGTTGCACTTTCTAGCAGTTGAATGCGGGTTAGAAAGAGAGTCATTGTTTGTGCATCTTTTTCTTTCTGCCTCTCCAGCTGTGTGTTTCGCGTGTCTGTGGGCTTTGAGTGCTCTTGAGCTTTACTGTTAGCAGACGTGTCTGTTCATGTTTGTCTATCTGTGGCGATTTCGATGCATTTCAACACCGAATTTATTTAGAGCCCCCACAAAACTGTGCACAGTAAACAAATTGCAGCCCCTGTGAAGTGTAACATTTGTCATAATGGATTAATCCAACTCACGCACACACACACCGAGCTCTCTTCACATTAATGATTGCTTATGGGAGTCACTTGAGATTTGGTTCCCAGCTCTAATAAGGGCCCTGAGGGGCCTGACAGCCCGCGTAGAAAGGACAGGATCAAACTCTGAAATGCCATGCGATGTTCTGCAGGTCTGTCTTTAGGGACAAATGCAGATACACACAAATATACTTTCTCACACTAAAAAAAAAAAACTCACATGCAAAAGGATCCATCCATTCAGTGCCTGCGGTTCTGTGCCACACTGGGAACTGTAGTCAGGGATTTCAGCCTTCAAATCCGTCAAAACACCTATGTGTGGGTGAATGTGTGCACGGGTGTTCACATGCTGTGCCGGTGCATTCATGTGTACCTACATGTATATGTCACACAGTCAATGCCTTTCCAGTGTACTTTTGAGATAACACAAGCGCCCCCTTGACACCTGCAAAAAGGACTCCATTCCTGCTCCTGGATCATATGCTGGCTTATATAATAACATGTTATACACTCAACTGTACCTTTTTGATTCCATACTGCTGTCAGTGTGCCAAACTAAGGTGCACTGCCTGCTTGTCAATATGCATATGAACACTCACCTTGCCACTAATCTAATCTAACGGGTCCCGCTTGCTTGACACAACCATGCATGCATGACAAATCATTAATTTCTCCACTAGAATTTTCTATGACTGTGCTCTTATACAGTATCTATAAGATCTCTTTACTGAATGTGTCTAAAATTGTTAACACTGTTTATGAGTGTGTGGGGTGCATAGGGCATGTTCTGCATGTGTCTTTGGATGTGTTCCAAACAGCTTGTCATCTCAGATGCTGTTTGGGGGAAAGATGATGATTTCTAGAAATGGCCACTGGATCTGGATCACTAGGAAAGCGCTCAAAGCCAATTGATTTAACACTTTTCAATGCTGTACATTTATTGATGGTACAATACAACTATTATAGATAGTACACTAAATTTGTATGCTGTATACTACTTAGAAATACAAATGTACTAATATTAATTGCAAAATGTAACTGATTCTTGTGAAGGTAAAACTGAATTTTCAGCATCCATTACTGCAGTTTTCTTTGTCACATGATTCTTCAGAAAATAAAAAGCAGATTTGCTGCTTAAGAAATATTTCTTGTTATTATCAGTTGCTTTATATTTTTGTGTTAAGTGTGTTAATTTTTTTTTAGGTTTCTTTAATGCATAATACGCTTTGAAATAGAAATATTTTGTAACATTATAAATCTTTAATGTGAGGTCTTATCAATTTAACACATCCCTGCTGAATAAAAGTATTAATAAAAAAGAAAGGCAACTTTTATTTGTACATTGCAAATTCCCACATTTTCCCCTCCATATTTAACGCAACTATACTGCATTTTATATAATAATCATAATCACCTACTTTTATCCTTTTTGGAAACAGACCAATATGAAATGAAACCTTAAACACCTCTAGCTTTATCTATCACCTGTGTAAACTATAGTGATTTATATTACTACAGAGCACATTATGAGATGAATCCTTGATCTGACGAGCAGGTTAATTCGATATTAGCTTTATTATGCTTTAACAGAATGTGAATTTCACACAAAGGAAGCTTTGAAAAACAGGATGCCATATTTTCACACATCTAATACCATTTTGTGTGGCATACTTGTTGGCGTTCTAACAGACAGTGTAGGCACTTGTCATCTCTTGCCAGGTATTCTTCAAAACTGTTTGCCTTGAGGGCACATTGAGAATCATTTAAAGAAGAAGTGAATGAAGTAAATATCTCAAGCTGTGAATTCGCTACACATTTGCGCCACTTTTGTGAAGCTCATTTCATCTCGAAAACCTGCCTTATTCCCTAACCACCAACAAACCATTTTAACCAGGCACTGTGCATCATTTATAGCTTTGCATCGTGCAATCCTCTCAGCTGAATTTTTAGGGTGTCTGTGGTGACCAATTGTTTCAGTGAATCAGATGCTAAAAGAATGCAGACAATGCGGATTCAGGATTGTTTCATCAATCCTCCAATGAAATAATAATTTGAAAAAACATAATAAATCTGTCTTTACCATCTCCAAAGAGCTGCAGAATGGCAAGATCCACTGCTCTCTTCCAGCCTGAGTCTTTCTGAATGGCAATGCCATACCCTGTAGTGGCGAAGATATAACCACTGCCGATGGTCACCAGTTTACAGCCTTCATCACGTCCGGCCATGTAGTTCAAGACCGCTGCATCGTAGATGAAGGCATCCAATTTACTACAGAGGGAGAGGAGTAATACGTTAGAAAGGTAAAATCTTGTCAAACAAACTTTGGCAAACCAGTGTTATTTTAGTATCATTGACATACAAAAATTAAAAATTTTGTATCGTTTTATTTTTAATATTTGATGTTTCGTTTAAATTTTAACGTTTTAGCAATGTTTTTTTTTTGTCACTAATTTTTTGTACTATAGTTTTTAGTTATAGTTTTTTTAGTATTTCATTCATTTGAACATTTATTTGAAAATAATGGCATTTTTATGGTTTTTAAGAAAACTGATTTCCTGAGCATTGTGTGTTGGATATGAGATGTAACTTCTGGTCACTGACGTGTGTAATGAGAATAATAATTTAGCTACTTATTGTATTTAATTATTATGCATCTTTTATGAGCTTATCTTGCATGAAAGAGTACATGAAATTTGTAAAAGACCATTAAAAACCATCATGACAAGTCAAAAGCTATTTAAAAATGTTGAAAAATGTAATATAAATAAGTATTAAACGAGAAATACATTTGTTACATTATTTAATCATCTTGTTAATATTATAAAAATACAACCGTTCAATGTCTTTTCATGTTAGCTTAGATACATTAAATAATATGAACAGAATGATACAACTTTTGTTTTTAATAATGTATTAGTAAATAGTGACATCAACAGCAACTACATTGTAAAGCCATTTTAACCAATTAACTAAACAAATAGAACCTTATTGTAGAATGTTGTAAAACCTTTTCTGTATTAAGATATTTTCCCCTGATTAAACTCTATTGTAATGAATCCTTCTTTAAATGGTCAACTATTACTACTGATAAAATAAAAAACAGCAGAAGTCAGTCTCAGGCCGAATCAGTCTTTTACCAATCAGCATCTCCAAACAAAGTCCCTCCAGGATGCCTCATTTTGACGCTATTATCAATCCAGAGTTCATCCACCCACTCACTCATCATCACACATTGTCCTACAAGCTTTTTGTCTCCCTGTCTTCCCACCCTTTATATTCTTTTCATACTCATGGGATCTCTTTCTTTTATTTTGTTCTCACCCCATCTTGAGGCTGTGGAGGGCCTCGTTTACGTTCTTCTGGTGGAAGCTGGTCATATAGGCGTGCATCTCTTTGTAGTTGTTCCTTATATTTCTCTCTGTGCTGCCATTGGGCACAGTACCAAAGCGGAATGGAGGGGAGAAGTCATTAGGATGTTGAAACTAGGTAAGAGAGAGAAAGCGAGAGAAATATATATATATCACTCAACAGTGTCCACATTGTCAGTGAACACTTAAGGGACAAAGTGTGAGGAGAGGTTTCATTAAAATAAATCTTTAAAGATATAACAGATCTTTTTCCCCCCACCATTCATTATAGAACTTTTTCTAGTGTAAACACACTGGCTATGTTCTCTAGACACTCAAAGCTTCACTAGAAATAGAAAGTAAAGCATGACTTAGAGTAAAAAAACAAAATCTCACCACATCAATTATTAAAGAAGCTACAGCACCCTCAGAGTCAAATCTTGTTTTCTGTTTCATAACGGTTTGCTAATTCACATTAGCCCAATTTTTTTACACGCAAAGATGACACAGGAAAAAACCCACCACAAATTACCACAAAACCAGTCAGCATGTGGTTGCCCAAATATGTCATCAGTCGTTTGAGGATAATAAACAGTATTAGGATGTCAGATGCAACACTGTGCCATGAATAAAAATGAGGATGTTTTTTTTCTGTAAATTCCTATTCATAATTAAGTCATCATTTTCACACAGGCTTCACTAACAAAGCCCACCCCCAAACTCATATCATTCGTGAAGCCAGAAGTCGACGTGTCAGATTGCTTAAACTAACAAAGCAAACTTTTTTTTTAAAAGCACCAGAGCCTCGACGGCAAACAGCTTACTTATAGCTGTCTTTGCACATTAAAAAAAATTTAGTAGACAGAAGAAAATTTTTTAACATCTAAAAAATCACCTTAAATAATGCTTAATTTATGGGCTAGTCTGTGTGAATTAACTTTAGCTGTTTAACACCAAGGAAAGAGTAGAGTATGGTGTTTCAAGTCAAGTCACGTTTGGTTCGAGGCAGTCTTTGGAGGGGGAAAAAATGGTTTTCTTGTCCTAGAGGTGGTCTAAGATCAAATTTTTTGACAGTAGGATAAATTAGATCAATGAGAACTATAATTGTAATAACAGCTATTAGATGCCCGAGCTTCACTTTTGCACATGCTGTTCAATTTGACCCCCAATAAACCCGTTTACCTTTTTATCACTCAGGCCCGTCACCTGGTCCACATATTCCTCTTGAATCATAAATGCGGCCAGGTTGGCAGTGTAGCTGGCCAGGAAAATCACAGCGAAGAAGGCCCAGACAGAGACCATGATCTTGCTAGTAGTGCCTTTGGGGTTCTGCACGGGCACAGAGTTATTGAAGACCAAACCCCAAAGTAGCCAAATAGCTTTTCCAATAGTGAAGGAGGGACCGCCAGGTTCTGATGGTGTGGAGAGGTGCAGAGGTTAAATAGAGAGTTATTACCTATTAATTTAACAGGAATCAGAGAGGAGTAAAAGGGCAGAGGAAGAAAATCCATAATAAATAGCCATGTATTAACTATTCAGTTTTGATTTCGATCAAAAGAATCAATAATGTTCAGAGAAGTAGTACACTGTAGTGCATGAAATCAGCCAATACAACATGAAAAGATAAATATAATGTCTAAAAGACAAGGTTTTGTTTTATATATTCACTGCATATATAAAATATCCTATATATACACATTTCTGTACATATATACATTTATAAACAAAATACATTTCTAATGAATTAAGATTCAATTTGGAAGCATTTCAAACAAACATTATATGAACATGTTTGTGCTGTCAAACGGTTCATCAAGTACTAATCGCATCAAACATTGTGTTTACATAATATACTGTATGTGTGTGTATAATTATTATGTCTATATGAATACACACACACACACATCAAATATTTTGAAATTATTTACATGTATATATTTATATGATTTATATCATATATACATATATTTAATGCTTTTATATACATTTAACGTAATTTAGAAAAATATATACATACACATGCATTTGTGTGTACTTATATATCCATACAAAATATACACAATACACACATATTATGTACTTTTATTTTCAATGCGATTAATCATTTTACACCACTAGAACATGTATAAAGAAATATATAAAAAACAAACATAAATCTTAATATGTAGAGATGTATACATTTATTATAGAGATTTATATGAAAAACAAAACATATATAAAGCATCATTATGCAACTTAAATACAGTTATGAACAGATATATATATATATACTGTAATAATAAAAAAAATTATATTGTAATGAAATGCAATAAATGTAATTATATACATTTTTTAATGGTTATAAAATGGAAACGTGAACATAACATACCAAATGTATATTGGTGTTCTGCATAAAGGCTATTGATTTGTGTGTGTGTTTATGTAAGTGTGTGTACACACCTCGTCCATCTGCCAAGCAGCGATTATAGCCGACAGGACTGAAGTACTCAAAAACGAAAACAGCCACGGCTGAAACTATCAACAGCATAACGAACATCATTACCCAGACATCAGCGCTGAAGGGCTCTGAGAGCGGAGAAAAAGAAGGGAAAAGAAATTACTAATGAAGAGTGTACTTGAATTTAGAATTTTATCTTCCATTACAGTGCGTGTGTATATACCACTTACCTAAAAAGGCAGAAGGCGACACTGTGCCATTGCTACGAGAGACCATGACACTAATCCCAGTCTCTATGAAGGGCACAGAGAAGTCAATGACCTCTGACCTCTCTTCATTAATGGTCAGGGACCCCACTGCCATGTGGGCATTCTTCAACACCACCTAGACATGAGGAAAAGAGCTGGTTATAACGAACCTGGACTAGTCTAGGCATGCCACAACAGATGGAGGAAAAAAGTGACAGTTTGAGAAGCAAAAGGTGAAAAAAAAAAATAACCATGAAAAAAAAAAAAAACACGACTGAGAGATCAAGAAAAGCAGAAATCAGGTTACTTCGTACAGTGTGTCACGGTAGCTTTTAATAGCCATTTCTCCTTTTTTTCAACCTTTCCCTAATCACCACTTCCCCAAACCCATCACTTGTCCAGGTATATTTAGAGTTACATACTGTATAAGGGGCCTCCTGTGATACAGGAAAATGGGACAAAACAGAGTTAATAAGGTGAATGTATGCTACAGGAAGGCTTTGTCTACATCAGGGCTACTCAAAGGGCCACAAACCGGATTTCTTTAGCCTCAAGGGCCACGCTTCTAATTTTTTATAGCACCTATGTTATATTAATAAGGCTACTGAGTGTTGAACACTTACACAGCCATGTATCTAACTAAATCGCTCCCTTTATAATCAATGAAGCTGTGCTGTAAGCGCTCATCTGTGGAACAGTTTGCAGAGTGGACTATAGATTTCTGCTTGGCGTCTGATTTTTTAAATTGCACTGTGCATTTACCATGGTATATAGCCGAATGCCCAAAAACATGCAGGCCGCGAGAATGCCCTGTGGGCTGCATGTTAAGTAGTGCTATTGTATATCCTGTTTTCTTTCTCTGTCTTTTCAAAATACTGTATGAGACTGTATTTTGCATATTTGCTGGAGTGTCTGTTGCGTTACAGCATCTATCACTGAACATGAGCATATCTTGGAGCATCAGATCTAGTAAAGACATTAAGTAAACATAAAGAAAGCTACTAAGAGTCTGCAGCTCCAAGTTCTCTGAGTATTCAGATGACTAGGACCGAAAGGGAACTGCATAACATTCATTCCAACTGTGGATTTACATATGATCCGGTAACTCATATTATTTCTCATCTGAATTAATGCACCAGCTGTATTTTCCCTTGGGCTTGTGCAAACTCACTTGCTCACATTTTCTCTCTCTTTCATCTGTTCTTGTCAAGAGAGATACTTTTCAGATTTTCATTTTTTGGAAATAATATATAATCAGAAATCCACAGACGCACCGGAACTTTGTCCTAGTGGTTGTTATAGTTGACTAAAAGCATTTTTTTTCTTTCTCCTTACTTGAAATAAACATTAACTGAAAAAAAATCAAATAAAATATAAAACAACGTCTTTTTTTTAAAGTGAATGAATCTGTATAGACATTTAAACTTCACAGACATTACAACAAAATTATTAAACCTTTAAATATAATTAAAATGAAAACATCAGATATGCATGTGAAATTTAATTCAAAATAAAATCTATAGTAATCTATAGTATATTTCCCCCTTTTAATCATGAAATGTATTAATCATTGCTGTACTAAAAAAAAAAAGATTTATACACTATCCCAAAATGAGCCACCACAAACAAGTGCAGAAATATACATTTTAAATGTAACAAAAACTGTTGTGAGCATGTACTGTAATAAGCATAATAAACTAACGAACAAAGCATACAGTTGAGTATGCTCCTCTTATCCATCATACGCAGAGGAATGGTAGGACATGAAGAACAAAAATGTATGATCCCGAAAGATGAAAAACCCTATTCAACTCAAACCCTGTGGTGTCTGATAAGTTTTCTTGCTAAAAGCATTTTGAAACTAACCTCTCCAACCATGCCATTCCATGTGCCGTTGATCTTTTTCCCATGCTTCCCATTGGTCACCAGGTAGAGATCGTAGGTAAACTTTACGGACTTGGCGATCTTTTTGAGGATGTCTATACAGAAGCCCTTGCAACAGCGTTTAATGTAGATCCCTGAATCTCCTGTCTGATTTCTGGAGGTAGGAAAAACAGTAAAGAAAACGTTGAGAAGATTAATGTTACCACAGGAAGTTATTTTTCTAAATAGAGAAGATGGCGTTTAACAAATTTCGCCTTAGCCGTTCATCAGTCCTTAATCAAAATACCATTTCATAATAAATCTGCGTCTGAAGAAATCAATCAGTGAGTCAACATAACATCAAAATGACTAATGACCACTGCACTGACTATTGCATTGACTGCATTGGAACAAGGAGACTTAAATTTGTCAACATTCACATTAATCTCGGATCATGAGTGTTTTAGCAGTACAATGGTAAATTAATTTAACACAGATATTTTTTATCAATATAAGATAGCAGTTTTACAGTGTTTTACATTAACAGTGCATTATTGTATACACCACACTTCCTTACTATATGATATAATCTAGTCCTGACAGTGACAGAGCAGCTTACATTTAAAAACGAAACGGAGGAACTTTGCTGTCATGAGAAAACTTTGGCAGTCAAGATTAATGACTGATCTCATACAATGAGAAAAAAATAAAATGTAAATTGGCCTGAGACCAGTAATAAAAAAAGGTTATTTTTCACTTTTCTTATTGATTAGACATTAATTAATTAGAAATTATGAGGATTATAATTCAAGTGAAATATTTACTTAGTATTTGGTCTCTTAGTATTTTCTTGAAATCCTATAACCTTCTTTTTATTCTCAGTTTAAACATTTTCACTGTCCATTTTTTTGGACTTCACTGCATTCATTTAGACAAGTTTTACAACATTTTCCAAGTCTGCCACAATCTGAGATGAATCTAAATTTTGAACCAAACGGCAGCACATTGTCCTAAATATCTACTGTTTCCATTGCATTCTCACTGGAGTTTGAGCTGTTTTCTGCACGGCACTGTATTCCTCATGCAGGTGCCACTGAGGGGGTCAACATCCTCCACAATAACAAATGGAGCCTCCTCCAGGGTAACAATGGACAGGTGGTCGTCCTCCCGCTCCTCAGCATCCGAATAGAGCTCGAACCGAGGCCACACGTGGTACTTCATTGCCAGAGACCCGTTCTCCCATTTACCGACCTGTGAAAGTGCAAAGAGGGCAAGATGAGAGCAGAAGATGAGAGAAGGATAACGAGTGAGATAATGAGAGGGTGTTGAGGTTGAAGTGGCTGCGATTGGATTGGATTAGTGTGGGCTAAATTTGAGGACGGCTGAAATCTTGAATTAAGATAAAGAGAGATAAAGAGTAAATGAAGGTTGATAATTACATCAGGGAACTGTGCAGTCATGAGTTAAGAGAAATCAAGAGACAAAAGAGAGAAGTGAGTAGATATACTCACCCTTTCATACTGCCTCTCCTTATTTAACAGTATAATAACCAACTTTGGGTGCATCTGAAAACCGTCCTCGCTGAAGGAGAGGTTGCGCCCTTCAAATGTCACATTCATGAGGTACCTAAGGAGAAAACAGAGTGAATATATCAGACCAAACACATTTGGTGGTTATTAAAACAAAGGCACCTTCTTCACTTAGCACAAATATTTTTATAAGCAATTTACAGGATCCCTCAATGTCAGCAGTTTACATGGCTTTTTTCAGTGTACCTAGTGTATGGGTTTCTGCACATCATCCGCATATGTCCACACACACATTTATAATGCAGGAAAGCAGGTTTGTTGCTAGAGGCTATAGCAAATTATATTCACAATGGCAAATGTGAATCTGGCAGGCTCCTGGTCACAACACCTCACTATAGTGACTTCCACCCAGACTGAGAGTTTTCACCTTAAACTACAATAATCTTTAAGCCAATCAAATATAATAATCCAGGGGAAAATATTTATAACAGAGGTAAGTGACATTACAGATCAGATCCAAAAAATGATTTAGCCTTTAATCAGTAACCCCAGAAAACATTAACAGCAGCTTTTTACCTGAAAGCACATTTCAATATTATAAAACAGTTGGTTCCATCCAAATGTCAAGTTTCTCCGAAAACAGCATGCTTGACCCGCATCACTTAGGAAGTGTCATGCAACCTTAAGAACCAGAGCCTCTTGACTACACTACCTTGGATAGGTTTTGACATGGTCAGCGACAAACTGCTCATTTCAGTACGGACAGAGCTAACTAATATACTGGATTATTTCCTACTTGTGACATTCTGCCCCTGTCTGTCTTGTCTCCCCCGTGTCTTTTTGTATTTTGGTTTAGTCCGGTCCCGTTTGGTTT
>JAUCNO010001536.1:500822-510884 GCA_032353835.1 Enteromius viviparus | reverse complement strand
ATAGATAGATAGATAGATAGATAGATAGATAGATAGATAGATAGATAGATAGATAGATAGATAGATAGATAGATGTCTGCACTGTAATGTATAACTACCTGAATTGGAGCTGAAATTACTAGTGTTTTTTCATACTTCTGATTCCATTTTATAAAAGCAAACTGCTTCGTGCTGTGCCTAATAACAGCCATAAACTGTGGTATAAAACACTGTAATGCACTGCATCTCATGGATTTTTGATTTATTATATACTTGCTCTTTTGCATGTGTGTGTGCAATAAACAAGAATATGTTACTTTATTGCTGTTAAGTGTGTTGTTTTGTTTGGTCAAATTGCATGTTCTGTGTGTGTGTGTGTGTGTGTGTGAGAGAGAATGTTAGTCTCTGGTGGTGAAAGTGAAGTGTTATTCTGTCAGTGCCAGACTGTGTGTGTGTCCGTGTGTGAGATGAGAGAACTGTCTGTCCAATTAAGCAGCTGCCTCTCTCTCACCCTGAACAAAAGAGCACAGAGTTAAATGGTGACACACACACACTTTGACAGAAGCACTTTGATCTTACAGTGCCCTAACAAACACAAACAAACAGAGTCAGAAACTGACAGGACCTTTCAAAACCAAAGTCACTCACACCACATTTGTGCATTCAGATTTGTGTAAAGTATCTGGTGTGACTGTCACAATGACAAAAATCATACTCACAACCTGATGTGATCTTTATATCTTTAAGTCTGCAGAAAGGTAGAGCACACACCCACACACACACACACACACACACACATGCGCGTACGCGCAACAGACCTTGTGATCTTTGGCAAGCCTGGTGTCTTCATATTTCCCCCTTTGATCTCTCAGACACTCTCACACTTGGACTCCTGTGATCTCTGAGGAGAGCCTTACACACACACACACACACCCACAAAGGACGGCACTGTAGCACTTCCAAGTGACATCAAGAAGCACCAAATGATAAAAAAGAGAAGGAGTTAGACACCAAGAAAGAGAGAGAGGTTCTGCATTATCTATGCATCCATGGTGCTTTTGTATAATAAGGGTGAATAAAGAATTTCATGAGCCTGTCAACTACAAAGGACCAGAAGAGAAAAAAAGAGAAGAGAAGAGAAGAGAAGAGAAGAGAAGAGAAGAGAAGAGAAGAGAAGAGAAGAGAAGAGAGAAATTATGATGTTATATGATACAATATGATGCAAGAAGAGAAGCAAAGAAAAGAGACAAAAAAGAGAGAAGGTGAGACAATACAAAAAAACTGGACAAGAGAAGGCAAGCTGAGAGGAGACATAAGGAAAAAGTCAAGACGAGAAAAAAAAAGGGAAGGAAAGACAACATGAGACATGAATAGGCAAGAAATGAGAGCAGACAAAATGATACAAGACACAAACAGAAGAGTCAAGACAAGACAATAACCTGAAAATGGAAAAGAGACACAGTAAGAATCGAAGAGAACTACAGTATATCAAAAAAGCAAGACAAGACAAGACTAGTGGAGACAAGTACAGAAAAGAAGACAGGAGAAGAAACTAATTTTAAAGAAGGATTCAAACAAACCAAGAAAAATGGAGAAGATACAAGAAGAATGCAGAAGTTACAGAGAAGACAAATAAAACAAATGAGTAGCAGAAAGTCAAGATGAGATAATACAAAAAAAGTGGAGAAGAGACAAGGTAAGACAATAAGAGAAGACACGAGGAAAGGCAGGACAAAGAAAGAAAAGTTGAGACAAAACAAGATAAAGTGGACAAGACAAATAAGACAGAGAAGCGAACACAAGAGACAATGTGAGACAAGGAGAGAGAGAAAGAGAAGAGACAGAGAAGAAACAAGAAGAGTTTAGAGGAGCAAAGATAAGTGAGAAGAGACACTGTGAGTCAAAGATGCATTCTTAAAGCAAAAAGATGAGGAAAAAGAGCATAAAATACCAGCATAAATGACTTTAGAAGCAAAGACACGATTCAAAGAACAGTGTGATGTGAATCTAGCTGAACAGTTTCGAATCAGACCCAGTTTTTTTAAATCCTTATGCCTTCCCCTGTTTTTAAAAAAGGTTTTTGTTCCTTGAGTCATGGGACTAAACATTCATAAACGCTGTGAGGAGAGCCAGGAGAAAGAGGAAAAAATCTAAATTAAGAAAATCATTCAGGAGACAGAGAGAGAGAGCCTGCGTGAGCTCTGTTGAGGCGCTGCTCAGCACCTGAGTGCAGCACAGGGTTTTCGTGAGACTTCCAGGCTTTATCTCCATAAAACTGATCGGCAGAACACTATAGCCTAGCAAACCCCAGTGTGTGTGCTTGTTTGTCTGTGTATCTGTGCGCTCTCGCTTACAGCACGCACAAGTCTAACACCACCAGCCCGTCTGAGGATTAGACCCAAGCTCACTACCAACGGTCCATACGTGCACATCCACACTCGCCTCTAATACAGCCGAGCTGACTCCACGGGATGAATAAATAACCCGCTCGTCCATTTTTGCCTTCACCTCTCAGTGCTCACAAGCGCCTTATTGCTCCCCACCACAACAGCTGGGAAACAATGATGATGGTTTAATACCAGGGGCTTATGGACAGGATCTAATCAACAGCCTAATCACAGAGAACAATAGCGCTGTCTCTATCTCCCAAATGCAGAATATGTATTTGGGCCGAAAGACAATGCATTTGACTGGCTACACAGCACAAAAAACTGACTTTATTAGCCTATGTTGGAGACAACATAGGAAAAAGTATTTGTGTGTGCAATTTAAATTGTTGCAGAGCAATTCCAACTACTAAATTCCAGCGTTTCAGGTTCAAGTTATCTGTAATCACACATTTATGGCGTATTTAGATAACAACAGAAATTAATTTGGACTCGCACCTCAAAACAAGACAGCAATGAGGCTACAGTAAGGTAGTAACAATGGAATGCATGGGAAAAAGTAAACTTTACAAAATGTCTGTGAGCTAAGCTTTTGCGGTGTCTTCTGCTCTGTTGATACTATTCAGGGTCTGTTCGGTTTAGTGAACCCGTGCACAAGAAGAAAAGCGCAAGTGATGAAAGTGAGCGAATGATGAAGTCAAGACCGCGCACATAAGGCTTTTTTAATCTTACAGCTTTATTTATAAAACAACATGGGCGTTTGGAATGAAGAATGTCAGGACTAACTGATCCACATGATTAATCAAAATTGTAGGCAATGTGCATTGTCCAGTTTTTATAAAGTTTCAGTTTTTCTTTTTTAATGACAAAACATTTTGGCCCAGATGTAGTAAATGCATAGCCTGGGCCCGCCCATACTTCCTGTGATGCTACATTCAATTTCGCGAACAAAGTCAGTCTGGCAAAGCTGCTGTTTCAGAGCATTTCTGTTTCCAAAAAAGTGAGAACCAATGAAAATTTTTTTTGCTCAAAGTAGGCGGAGCTGACAGTCGCCATGTTGGAATTACGCAACTCCCGGATTATAAAATGGGCAAAAAGGCGGGAGCTGGTCGATAAAACCAAACCCCCATAATTCAATGGTGGTTACAGCAGTGGCAATACACGTCACTCAAGTTGTCCCGCCCTTAATTATGAAAACCTTTTTTTTTTTTCACCCCCCTCAAAGTTGTCATAAAGGGGAAAATTTGCTATATAGACTAAAATCATTTTTGAACCAGGCTGTAAACATGTTTTTTTCTGCCGTAAATTTGGGCATTTTAAAGTAGGGAGTCTATGGGATTGACTCCTTTTTGCAGCCAGCCTCTAGCGCTACATCTAGCGATGTTTGTTTGCGGTGTCACAGACTTATGGCCTGTTCACACCAAGCACGGTAACTATAAAGGTAACAAGTGTACACACATCTGCCACATTAAATTCTCAGGCTCGTGAGAACAGGCTGCATTCTGATCGGTTGTCAATGTATCCTTCATCAGCTGGAAAAAATCATTCTCAAATTCAAATTTTATTTGTCACACTCACATACATACACGGGACGACATGAAGTGAAGTGTATAGATGAATGTAAATGTGAAATGATTCCAACTATATCGTTTCTCTATGCCTTTATCGTTATAGTTGTGGTGTGGATGCTGCTATTCTTTAACATTGAGAATGATTTTTAGAACTATATCTTTACTGTTATCGTTACCATGCTTGGTGTGAACGGGTCTTTAAGGTCTTGTGCTAATACTTTTACTTTTTTACTAATACTTTTATTTCAGTGTATTAAATCTTTTGTATAAAAATATCCAATCTCATTTTTGTAGTTTTTATATTCAACCACGAAGACTGAGACCTAAAATAAGGACCTAAAAATAATGTTTAACTTTTATTATGTACCACACTATAAAATTCCCTCCACTTCACCCATGTAAAGCCTCCCATCCGAGCCAAGATCTTTGAAGAGTGTGTATTTAATGTGCTCTTAGCCTGACTGCAACCTCTGACGCTTGCTTTGCCCTTTCAATAACTCACAACCTGTGTTCCAATTCACAGAGTCCCTATGTAGTGCTTACTGCTCCCTACACTGACCAGTACACTTCACAAAAATGCCTCATTTGACACCATGCAACATCAGCAAACAATGGAATGTACAGATTAGTCTTCGATTGGTCTAAAATATAAATATATACTGTATATAGCCATACTTTAAAATGTGCCTACATACATAATGCCTTCCTGTATATTAAATATATCTAAATGCAAATATACATACATTCATGAATATATATTAAATCCTAATAAAAAGAATGAACTGTGATTTAATTTATAGTATTTTATCAGTACTTTTAGTATTTTTATACTATATATAATTTCATTTATAGAGTTTATTTATAGTAATCACAATGCATCCATATCTGAATCTAAATTTATATGCAGAGCAAGTGAAATGTTCCTATTCTGAATCTCCTCTTCTGCCTTTTTCCGACTTCCTCGTTGTCTTTCTCTCCCGCGTTCCTTCCACATATATATAGAAATGTATGTAGCAGCGGTTGCCATGCCAACCAATGCAGCCCACAGAGTGTGTTTGGGGTTGGGGTGGGGTAGAGAAAGACAGAAAGAGAGATAGAGCACGTAAAAGTAATTATTAAGAAAAAGACAGGGTTGAAAACACTCCTCAATCCCCTCTATTTAACCACCACCTCCTGTGGCATGTCACACATCTCTCTCGTTCGTTCACATGCATGCTTTCACTCCCCCATCTGTGCTCGGGCTCTTTTATATTCCCTCCTTCTGCATCGAATTGTCCTGTAGCACTTCTATTTCACCCTCTTCATCTTTCTGTTATCGTCCCCTAATGCTGCATCTCCTTAAAAGTCATGTTTCTTCTGTTTCAATCTGTTCTTTGTCTTTTTGAATGCCTCCATTTAGATGTAAGCGTGTTGTAACTGCATGTTGAGTGCCTTCCTCTTCCTCTGTTTCACACCCACGTTTTTCATTTTAAAACAGTCCCCTCTTCCTTCCCTCTCTCTCTCCCACTCTAGTCCTTTTCTACCTCCCTCCCCAGCTGTCATTCATCCTTCCTTCCCTCCATCCATTCTTGCTTTTCTCCAGTAGCATTCACTCGTTCGGCAGCCGTTTAATCAGTGTTTTCTTGCATTCAGTCTTAGAGACCATCTAAAGAGGAGCTTTGAACGCTGCGTTTGATGCTTCTGGAAATTTGTTTGTGCTTTGAACACACTGAAAAACTGGGATTCAAACCTAGAAATACCTAGAAAGGAACGAGCCGATGTTCTTTTGATTGCTCCGGATTCATTCTGGAGTACGTGTTTATCAGATTTTGCTCAGTATTGTGATGTAAATGCAGATCAAGTGCTGCTGTCATTGTAGCAAAAAAGAGACACAAACTAAAGCATTCGCAAATTATTCAAAGTAGAATCACAATAATATTATTTCTGACAAAGATGTCATTTATTATTCCGTTAGGATGCATCGCCTTTATCAAAAGTGACAGTAATGAAAAAAATCTATTTCCAATAAAACTGTTTTTTATTTCTATTCATAAAAGAAATCAAAAGAAGAAAATGTTTCTTGAGCGGTAAATGGCATATTTAAATGATTTCTGTGTCATGTGACACGGAAGACTGGAGTAATGATGCTGAAAATGATTTCTAAATTATTAATCACAGGAATACATTTGAAATATATTCAATAATTGTAATAATAGTTCACAATATGTCTGTTTTATTGTTTGCTTCAAATAATAATGCAGTCAAATGCATTTGAACAGTGTTATTATTATTAGTATTATAAATAAAAATACAAATATAAACCAAAAATAATATTTTATTTATAAGTCTGCAATTATTTAAAATATTAACAAGGAAAGCTATTAATAAAATGTTATTTTTAATTTAGTTTCTTGTACTATTTTCTTCTAGATGTAAACGATGAGTCAGAGTCACTGGATGGGATGTAGACGTACACTGTAGTGCTTCTCTACATTAGCGATGTGTCATAACTACTGTATTCGTGGCACTGTGTGACACCACATCTTTTTAAGCAGTGAGAAACAGCACACTGAAACATGGGTCACAAGTGTTCGCTCTCAAGGTGCAAATGTGAGAGTGTTGCACGGCTTCCCCTGCGATGCTGACAGAGCAACAGGCTTTCAATCAATAACCGACACTTCTGAAGTGTTTGTGTGTAACAAGGGTTTTTACGACAGAGCATCTAGATTTATGAAGCGGGAGACTGGAGGATCATTTAAAACAAGACACTGATCGTATCAGTCTGACACTGATAGTGTAGCCTTTAAAAACACTATCCATTCATGATTTTCTTTTTTCTTAAAAAACAATAAGTGAAATTGTAATTTTACATGTAAAAATGAACAGATTTGGAGAAATGTTGCATTACATCCCTTAAACAGCAATGGATCGACTGCAGGGAATGGGTGCCGTCAGAATGTCCGGAGTCCAAACAGCTGATAAAAACATCACAATAATTAAGAAAAATCCAGTCCATCAATTAAAGTCTTGTGAAGTGAAAAGCTGTATGTGTATAAAAAAACAAATTCCTCATGGTTTAAGATGGCTTTAAACTGTTGGTTTTAGCTAAAATATTAGTCCTCTGTGCGTAGCATTACTTTCTCCGGTGAAAAAGTCACCTCGTCTGAATCAGGAGAGAAATATGCAGAGATTAAGCACCATTTACAAGTGCAAACACCCCTTGTGGATTGTGATGTGACAAGAAAATAGGAGATGGATAATTTCACTGGACGTTTTATCAGCTGTTTTGGACATTCACTGCAGAGGATCCATTGGTGAGTAAATCTGTGAACTCATCTGCATCTTGGATGGCCTGAAGATGAGTAAATATACATTTATTCCTTTAATGACAGCAGCACTCAAGTTAACGTCATAAATTTGCTTATTTGATTAGCGAAAAAGATATTAAGCAATCTGAAATACTATATTTCTGATTCACTGACTTTCTTTAAAAATTAAAAGGTTAGGTAACACCTTATTTTTACGGTTACACCAAGTGTTTGAATTGTGTCAAAGCTCTTGGGCGGCCCCCCTATCCAGAATAAATGAATGCCTTTAGCTTGCAGTTACAAATGCACAAATCTTTTGACATTTAAATCCTAATTCTTTGAATATTTGAGATTATTTAAAAATATATAGGCTTCTTTAAATGTGAAATTAAAAACCACCAGAAGGTGGCAGAAAGTCGCTGTTATTAAGTGAGTCATTGCGTTTGAACCAATTTATTTAAACAGTTGATTCCATAGACTGTAAAGCTGCGCTCACACCGGACGCGAATTAAGCGAATAAATCACACAGTTCAGATTTTTCAACTTGAGCACTATTCGCCATTTGATTCGCGCGAATCGTGCCGCAGGATGTCTAATCACGTCTTTGCATTGACTTAACATGTAAATCACTCGTGCTTAACGCTTCATTCGCGTCTGGTGTGAACGCAGCATAAGGGTTTGATTCATTTAGAAACATTAAACTGTTGTGTTGCTCAGAGACGCGCAGGCTGTTTTTGGGACCTTTTTTATTTTGGCTAAATATTGCAAAAATAGGCTATATGGTGTCTAAAAAAATAAGTCTATTAACTTCTTGTTTTTTAAACTGTTGTATAAAATCAATCATATTTGTGCTTTTTGCTAAAAAAAAAAAAAAATGACCCCAATCTTGAATTTTGAGTGCATTCTGAATTTTATTATACTGAATAATGCGCACTCTTATTAAGCACAGTCAGTCTAGCTCTTTTGCACTTAGCTCGTCTGCACTTTTGTTGCTTATGATTATGGGAATTTGCAAGTTTTAGTCTGAACAAGATTCAGCGATGACTAATATGACCACCTCTGATTGCCGCTGTACTCCTAATCTCAATAGAACTGTTGATGGGCAATGCTGTACAAACGTGTTAAATTACATACAATACCATACGAATAGGCCTATAACATGAGCAGGTATAAATTAAATACAGCCATTGAATCTTTTCATTTCATTTTCACTAGTGTGTTTCTTTTTTTTCCCTATTTATTTTCCATTGATTTCCAAGTTTACATATAATGCATTGAGTCAGTTGTATCCCAGATGCGGACTCATGAATCAATGTTGCAGAAGAACAAATGTTTACAAATGCAAAGATGCATTCATGCAGATTCAAAACACTAACAGATTAAATAAAACATTTGAAAAAAAAAAAGTGGACAGATGTGGCATATAAAAACATTACAGCCACTAATGACTAAAAATGCAAATGCAGGAGAGAAAGCACTATGCTCTCTCTCTCTCTCAGAAAGTAGACGTGAGTGAATGTGTTGCATGAACCGGCCAGGCAGGTGCATCTGATGAGTGGTTTGACAACACACTCCCTGTGTAAACTGCCCCAGCTAAATACGACATGCACATCTAATGCTTCCGTGTGCCAGAGAGAGATGTGCACATTCCCATTAAGCATGAAATTAGCAGTGCTACTGTGCTCGTTAAGTATCCCAGCGCTCCTATGACTCCCGATTAACATTGAGTAAAGCACACGGAACAGATAAGCCAGCGCATCGCTCGCCTAGAGTTAGTAGGAGTGGATGGACTCAAGGACTGTCAAGGGGTAAAGTCCCAGAATTAGAAACAAGTCCTAATATTCCTCATAATGGCCTATGAACTTACACTAGATGGTTTCTCTTTTGTCATTTCTGCATGCATATAATGTAAATCTAAAACTCCACTGCTCTTGGGAAGGAAAAAAAAGAGTCATAAAACCAAGATAACAGTGCGTTTATGTATGTGTGGTTGGATGGAAAGGCATTGAGCATGGTAAAATGTTTCCGCTAATTCAATTAGCCCCTTATCGAGCTCCTCAGTGGCTTATGAAAGGATGTGGCGTGTTTTAACAACCCTACACCAACACTAAAAAGAGCTCCTCTTCTTGTAACAGCCTGCAGATATGGCAAAAAATAGATCTAGAACAAAGAGATTGCTGACAGACGAGTTGTACATTCCCAACACATTTAAACAGGATCTATGTACATCTAAAATTAATGGGAGACATAAAAATCACACAATTAAAAAGTTCGTAATTGTAATTTTCCGAGTTGAAGTCAACTGGAGTCCACTTTACCACACATGGTCTACTTCGGGTCACACAACTTTCATCATGGGAAAATCATGAGTCATTTGGCATTTCATTTCGGTTGATTTATTATGTTGCAAATCTAAACTAACAATTAAATAATAAAAATCATAAACATAATACAACAAGCCTAGCTTGACTGTTAGCAGTGCTATTTTAGAATTATTTATATATACTGTATATATATTAGGGCTATAACGATACACGTATTCATATTGAACCGTTCGGTACGAGGCTTTCGGAAAGCAAAGATTCAGGAAAAAAAAAAAATAATAATAAATTGTGTAAAATATAAGGTTTTCAGTGCTACGCTCAATAAGGCAACGCAAATGATGGGACAGGCAACCCGCTCTCTGCCCCTCCCACCCCCAAACAGACGAGAACTAGAAACACGCACATTACCAACGATCCCCGCGGCATTCAGGCAGGCATTTCCCTTTGCCAATTTTACAGTAGCCAAATAAGTTGAATGGAATAATAAGCCAAGCACAGGTTCTGAAAAAATACT